>JAQIWH010006636.1:0-12578 GCA_034695005.1 Cryptops parisi
ACGAGAAAAACATGGTGAGATAGTGGAACAGGGGAGGTTTTGCGATACGTTAGAAAAAGAAAAGGGGGAAGGGAGGGGGATATCGACGTTGATCGGCATTCTCGGGTTCGAAAAGGTGTCTCTTTTTTCAGCGCTGCAAGATTGGACGAGGAGGAGACAAGTAACGACGCGACGCCTTTGCTCAGCTGGAAAAGTGAAGAAGTATATGAAACGAGATTTTCCAAAGCCGACGATGGCGTCGTCATCGTCGTCGTCGATTCCACATCGACGAACATCTTTGTTATCTTTCGAAAAGAACGGCACCCTGCTCCAATGAAGCAGTAGCATGAGCCCACCTGCTCGCGATTCCTATCGCGTTCTTCACTCTACCGATCGATACTTTCTTCAGCTGTAACGAGACGAGGCTATAAAAAGAGGAGACACGAACTTGCCTAAAACCAAAAGGGAACCCTAACTAGTTTCTAAACTGTTCGTTTGTATAGCCGACAGAAACGCGCCTTCCACGTTTTTCGAGCCTTCGAACGAGTTGACGTTCCAGACGTTGTTTAAAGAAGGATGTGGTGTGGTTGTTGTGAAGGGTGGAAGTTGTCTTTAAAGGTGACGACGACCGCGTTGATAAGAGAGAAAGAGAGACACAGACATACTACCTAACAGCACCAGCTACTGAGGTGGCTTTTCGACGCAGTAGCACTTTTCCACCTCGAGGGGACAAATCCACTCTGACTTTATGAAAATGGAAAACGCGGAATTTTTTTTTGTTATTTGAATAGGGTTTTGAAGAATTCCGAAGTCTTTTCTTCGTTGGGGTTTGAAATATGCAGAAGACGAGAAGAAAACTTTCGATAACAGCTTTACTACGCGGTGAAATTTCACTTCTCGTAAAGTGGTTTTCTTTTGCGAGGTTTCGGTGTTGATCGGTCACCATGGTCACAGAGCCAAAGGGCAAAAGTAAGAAGAGCTGTTTTGTTTCGTCTCGACAACGGATCTTTGACGTGGCACAAGGTCGTTGTGTGGCTTTTGGTGGTACATCATAGGCGACACGAGAATCTACTTTTCGAAAGGCTTTCTAAGCTGGTTCGTGTGCCCGGTTCACGGTTGCCATGGATTGTTTAGCAGCGTTAACGTGGTTTGAAACTAATCCCACTAAATAGATATCAGTACCATGGAGCTAATGGCGAATGGAGACGGCCGACGACACAGTTACCATCCGCTTGGCTCGGATAAGCTGTCGTTATTTTAGTTCATTTATTTGATACTTTATATTGTATAGTCCATAGGGACCAAGGGTGAAAAAATAACAACAAAATGAATACAATTTATAGAATGTTGATGATGTACGCAATTTAGTTCACATTTAGGCTCTTAACTCGTCCCTGCGATGATTTTTGGAATTTGTTGACGATTGTGCGATCGATGCATTGGCAAACGTATGATTGATGATGGTTTTTTCATCATATTTATGAATTTCTTTTGTGCCATTGGAGTAAGCTACAACGCGTTCGTGCTTTCTCAATCTTCGAATCAACGAGTTACAGGCCTCCGGTTTCGTCGACGCGGATGTTGTTAGATACGGTGTGTTTGGGTGGGTACCGGTTTAATATCTTTCACAGAAAATGCCTTTTTTTTTTCAATTTCTTAATCGTTTTTATTTGATGTGTGTGAATGAAACAGGGAAGAATTCCAATTCGTGGAACTGATTCGATGATAATGACTTGCCTGGCGGCAAAGTCGATTATTATCGATGTTGTGACGTCATAACGAGATGGTGACGATACGATCACGAGGCAGGTGAGGGGAAATAAATGGTTGGGGTCAATGACGAACGAGCAGAAGCACTATAACAGAGGTATTCTATAAAAGTGAGATAGGTGGTTCAATAACAGGCGTCGTTTCCCGCTCTATCGCGTTATTGCTTTGTTTCGATTCGAACGGGGTTCGATATTATTCTTCTTATCGCGAGTGCCAGAGGACATCTTATTAGAAGAAATCGCATTTACGAGGTTCTCGTGACTGTGTTGCTTTCCCTACCTTGGATCAGTAGTCGACTCATTCCCATCACCGTTTCCTCCTTCGTCTTCTTTTTCGACAATGTTTACTTTTTTTGGAGACCGACGTGTCTCGCTCGTAAAACTTTAATCGGTTTCACCGAACAGCAACAGTGGCATCGTCGTCTTGACACGCCTCGACGGACGACGCCGGAAGCGAGAAATGACATGAGTCGACTCGGAAAATCCGCGGAAAATGTCTTTTTCGGGTATCGTTTTCTGTGGCTTTTCTTGGCGCTGATAGTTTGTTAGGGAGCTTCCTGGACGGATGGAAACTCGAGCTTAGATGGGTCGTTACCAATGATTCGGTTGGGCGTACAGACCCGAATTTACGCCCGCTGTTGACTAGCCACTTGAAGTTGTTATTTTTTTTTGTTGTTGTTGAGGGGGTTGGCTTATCCGACGTGTGGTTATAAACTTGGAGCTTGAAGGACATTCAAAACACGTCCGTTGCACGTAAGACACGTGCCACGAATAGCTCGGTTGACAATGATGAAGTTTCACTTCCCAGTGGCTTTAAAATGGAATCTTATACCACGTAGCCATAACGTCACTGTTACTTTCCTTCCACACAAAAAAAAGGAGGGAGGACGTTTGCTTTATCATCTTTTATTTCGCTGCACTGGCACGTTCAGCATACAATTTAATCATCATGCGCGATTGGGCTTTCCAATGTCTTGGACTTGAGAAACTTTTGTCCGTCAAGAGCGAACGCCGGTTTTTTAGTTCAATAAATTCTTACCCCCTTCCATGGTGTGAAAAGAAATGCTGGTCTGTGTCGATGCTTTTAGCGGGTGTTGACTTTTCCCCAGTTGGGTCTCGAAGGCGCTCTTTGGAATTCTACTTTGTTATTCGAACAAGGAAAACGGATCAAGGTGAAGGAAGAACAGGGTCGAACGACAGAGTTCCAATGTGTGTGTTTTTTTTTCGCTCTCTTTCAGTATCTTGGAAAAAAAAATAAGTATGTTCACGATCTCATGTTTTTCCGCATTGCTGTTTAAAGCCTAGCAACAGCAACATCGTGCGAAGTTTTTGAGCTTCTTTAGTCGCGACAGAACGTATTTTTTTTCTCTTATTTTTTTTTTTTTGCCGGAACATCTCGAAATCGATTCGACAAATAATGCCGGAAGAGCGTCGAAAAAGCTTACAACAAAAAACTTCTTTTCTGTTCCCTCGTTTGACGAATGAAACTACTCCAACCAGGAATATTCATCACACGCTTGTTTTTTCTTTTCATTATTATTGGAAAGGAAGCGGAAAGATTTAAATTGTAGCGATACGATTTCGACTCCCTAAGGTTAAGAAAAACTATAAAAATGTCACCCGTTAGGTTTTTTTTTCCCTTTCCCGCCTTTGTTGGTGTTTGATGAATGATGCGAGACTTATTGAATTTCACGAGCTGAGGGAACAAGAAGGTAAGGTTCAACCAGATGACGTCGTTGGAGACATTCGACAACACTTTGTCGAAGCAACGTGATTCACGTAAAAATGTAGAGGTCGTGTTATGTCAGAGTTGCTCAAACTGTTTCTTATTGTTGTCCGTCGTTCTAGTTATTCGGGTCTTTAACGCGTCGTGGTAGAGTGTCGATAACAGGTGATCTGTCACTATAAAGTTAGAGTTTCAACATATTGGTCGTATTGAACGGCCTATAGATGAACAGCAAGATATTATTGTGGACAATTGCAATTTTATGTCTTTAACTGAATTCAGAAAGGGATTGCGGAGGGAGGGGGGTAGATACGCGCGAATTTTAAAATTTAATAGGCAAATGTTTTTGAATTTTACAATATGTATTGCTCATGAGTTCGCGAGTAAGGAAACCCGTCAGAAGATTCACGCTTGTTGACAGTTCATCGTCTGGAGTACAAATTTTGTAGGCACGTAGTACAACAGATATCAGTAACTTTGAACACTTTATAGCACATAGCTACAGCTTTGTAGCACTTTCCTGATAAGCACAGCGTTAGCTATAACAGTGTTTGGCTTCTCAACTTAACACATCACCTTAGCTACAGCTTTGTATAACTTTTCTGCATGTCGCAGAGCATTGCTACAGCTTTTTAAGGCTTTCTAGCATAACACTACGTAACCTTACTCGAAAACTTGAAAAAATTGGTTAATTTCAAAGTTCAGGGTTTACCGTGTGAATCATACGGGTTTTTCGGTTAGTAAGTTAATATATTTATTAGAACGGTTGTGCATTGAAATAAAGTTGATATTTTATACCATTATTTTGATTACTTATTTAATGTATGATAAAAACTCGAACAGGGGAGCATATTAATTTATTTCAGTTAAGCCATTTTTACACGGTGTAATACAGTATAACAATTTATTTATTTATTATGAAAAAATTCAATGAAAAAAACCAAAAAAAACAACGGAAAATATAAAAACAAAATTAGTCAATATAATTGATATGTTTAAAAAAATATGTATTTGTCGCTGAAACAGTTGGATGGTCTACAGCAGCGGTCGGGCAAACTACGGCCCGCAGGCCAAATCTGGCACGGCGCCTTTTTCTGTATGACCGGCGAGTTGAGAATGAAATTTATAGATTCAAATTCTGTACAATGTATAAGATAAGCACCGTTACAGCACTTATTTTCGACATTTTACGGAATTTGAAAATATAAATTCTACGTTTAACTAGCTGGCCGTACAAAAAAGAGACGCCGGACTCGCGGGCCATAGTTATCCGACCCCTAGTATATACAGCGAGGATTTAGTTAGAGTAAGGTTGGGTATATAGGACATCACTGGCAAAAAAGTTAAAGTGGGGGAAAGATAGCGGAGCGTGTTTCTCTTGTAAAAGACGGATTTTTGCCAACGACAGTGCGGTTGGGCAGTCCAAAGAAGTCGAACAAGTAGAAAACAACACGTGTTTCTTTCGCTCGGCGTGGGAACCGGGGCTTAACGAGTAGCTTTAAGGTTGTTTTATCGTCTAACCCCAGGCTAGGAAGACACTCGTGCGAAAAAAGTACTAGCCTAGCAGATGGGCGTGTTAATCTCCTCTACTGGCTTTTTAATAGCAGCCGCTCTTTCTGCCGAGGTGTCGCCGTCGTCTTTCATTCTTATTTTTCTATTGTTGTTGCCCATTCTTCTTCTTCTTCTTCTTGTTGATGCTCATTTTTTTGCCATTCGAACGGGACAAAAATAACGACACGATGCTCGAGTTTTTCTTTCTCGGGACTCAACGGTGTTGTCAACTCAAGGGTGACGCTGAGAAAACAATTTTTTTTTTCTTTTTTTCCGTAACCGATGTTTGATTTCTTTTAATACCTCTTTACGAAGAGCCTCGTGTGGTGGGAGGATGATCTTGTTGGCCGTCCGTGTAGAAGAAAAATTGATTTTCTTTCAAAGCTAAGGGTAAGAGGCTTAAGGATTTTTTTCTTCTCCCTTTCCATAGACTCGAAGTTCCATTTTGATGGACTCTAGACTCGATTACTTTTGATGGGGTTGAGATGCCAAACGAGCTGCTTTCCTATTGGCCACGCTACAACGATGACGATGCAATAATCGCATTAACGTTGACCCGAGTGTTCTTGACGAATTACAAACTTACTCATGCGTTTCCAACAGCATGTTGTAATTTTCCTTTTGCCGACGACCGAATGATAATAATTATACTAGATTTTTTGTTGATGTTTCAACCCTTTAAAGAGAAAGTGAAGTAAAATTCAAAATTCTAAATATGATGAAGAATGCCAATAACTAGAAAGTTAGCGTTTAGATAGGCGGCGTATAAACGACGACTCTGGAGATGAAGAAAGGAGGAGGTTCGCATGATTTATAGGTTACACGTAAAAGCTTTTTACGCACTGCGTTGATTTATCTCGCGCTATTTTTTTCCATTGGGAATTTTATTATTATATTTCTTTTTTGTCGTGTGTAGCCTAACGATACGTTTTTAAAGCACCGGAGGAAGAGAGAGAGAAAAAAAAGCTAAAGAGAACACCATACATGGCACGGTGGGTGGTGGATAGTTGCCTATTTCGGTGTCTTAATCGTATTTGGTACACTGCGATAGACGAAGCGTGATAGAGAGTGATCCATAGGTAACGAGGTTTCCATTCTTCTATAAGAAACTGACGAAGCATCTTGTTACGAAGACGCGTCGTTGCCCCGACAACAAGACGCTCGTGGTTCGCACGTCGTTGGTTCGAGTAAAAGAGAATGTCTATCAATCCCACCTCGACGTCCTAACTCTCCTTTTTTTTTCCAATTAGTTTTTTTTTTACATTGAAATTAACCATCTCGACGAAGAAACACGCGGCGGTGCCTTTCACCAAATTGGAAGGGGGCATATTGTTATCTTGTGATGGTGATATTTCTCAGCTCTTTCTTTGCATACCGTTGCGTTTTGAAGAGCTATCTTAATGTTGAGGCAATTGAATCTTTTGTTTGTTTTCTTTGTGCTATGATTTAATATTAATATTGGGGATTTAAAATGAGAGTTTCTTTTGAAATTGAAATTGGAAGGAAGCTTGTTTTTGTTTTTTTCTTCTTTTATTTAAAAATTTTACGACACGACTGAGTCACACACAAAGAAAAATTAAATGTTATTGGATTAAGTTACTTTTCGTTTTGTTTTCTCGATAGGCTAAATTAAACGAAAGCAAGAATTGTTTGTTCATATAGTTTGTCTACTCTACACTGATACGATCGATAAGTTGACGAGATTGCAGTTGAACGATAAATTGCAATGAACGACACGACAAATGACGCTATAGCTAACTGGTAACGAATTTAGTCGCTCGCTAGAAAGGGTGAAACCTGATACAACTGCAAAAAACTTCGCGCAATCATAACTTGTTTTTTATTGTGACTAACTAGAGACATCGGAAACCGTTTGTTTTTGTTTTTCGGACAGACACAACATTTAAACGTTATGAAGTGTGTAACCCTTGCAAACGGCAGTACTGAAAACGATTCTTCTACTTCGCTGACGTGGAACCGAATGATTTCACAGTCGAACCGTCTTTCTGTTCCGGTACCATCGCGTTTGCGGATCACGTGGCTTCGAGCTTTTACCATTTGAAAAGATTGCGTCGGTGCTATTTTCGAGGAAAGGTCTTCTTCGAGCACAGACACTTGAGTTAAGACGCGATCACCATCTAACGTGTTTTCCGTTGTAGAAATCGTTGTTTCCAGCCTCTCCTCACTTTTAGCTCTTGCTCGAGTTTTTCCGCACGGTTGGTCTTTTTTGTTTCTTTTACCCTTTGGTCGATGGTGATGTTGCTTCCTGGTGGTGGTAATGGAAGTGAGTAGAACGTCGTACGACGGTGGAGTGAGAATTAAGCGAAAGGCGCTCGAGATCCCCGACTTCATTTCTGGAATTGATGTAATTAAGCGGCTGCAAACGCGTGTTCTTGGGCCGGGATCGTTGTTGCAACCGCCCTTGAATCGATAAGTTTTATTAAAAAATCGATGAGTCCGTAAACTTTTTTTTCTCCTTTCTGGTTTACTCCAGTTTCTTTGACCCTCCTTTCTTATATGGGATAAAAACGAACGAAAGAAATTGTTTCGAGGCGTCGTTTTCCTAAAGCTTTTTTTTTAAGGACTAGACGACGACGACGATGTGTTTTTCTTTGATGGCGCCAAATCGAATCTTTCTTTTCGTATCCATCGACACGAGCTAGGATCAATAGCGAACAGAGGAGGCCAACAACGTGGACTGTTGACATTTTTTTTTGCATCGTTTTCTCGAAGCCGTGTGTTGCATCGTGGCGTCCACTTAGGGTCTGGCGACGATCGATTCTGCCTCGGTCTCGGGGGGACGAACGAGTGTCGCGCGAAGTTTTGTCTTTCTCTCCGGAGTCTCGTCGAATCTCGCGAAACGCGAGAACCGCTACCAACAACGGCTTTTGGCTTGGCCGCGAGTGACTTTAAAGGACTTTGCCGGAGGAAGTGAGACGAAGCTTTTTTTCCAACCCCCCCCCCTTTCTGGTGTTTTTCTTACACTTTTCTTTTATCTCTCAAATTACCATACGTAAGGCGGGAGGCTTTTTTTTGTTGGTTTATTTGGCGCAGAATCTTCAAAGAGTGACGCGAACAAAAAGACAAAAGTCGCGACGACATAAAGACGAAATGGCCTTTTATGGTTTAATAGATTTAGAATTGAATTTTTCCGCTCGCCATCGAGTGTCTGGGAGATTTCTATTCGTTTGGTATGGAAAGTCATTCTGAGTTCTAAAGGGTCTTTTGCAGGATTTCTCTTAGGCCAAGTGCAAAGAAGTCGTGTATGTAAAGAAGAAAACGTTTGGTCTTTTTTCTTTTTTTTTAATTGACGTCTGACGAAATTGGACAATTAAATTGTCGACTATTCATGTTGAACGCGACTTTTTGGAAAACTATTTTTTCTTAGAGGAACCTCGATGTTTCTGGAGGACAATTTTACTATAACTTCGTCGTCGTTTTTTTTATATTAATACTCGTGTGAATGCCACGAAGTGCAGTCATTCTTCAATCAGAAAACCATGCAAGGTGAAATATTGATTGTGGCATCTGTTTTAATGGGTTTGTCGTGCTAGGAGGGAACGTCTTGTTTCAAAAGATCGCCATTTTTGTTTTGCTTGGACAGAAGTAATTGTTGGTGGCGAAGGGGTAATTTCTATATATATTTCTATACATTTATTTATTTGATTTATTTAAAATTGCATTCCAAAAAGAATAAAAGGTACAATACAGAAACAAAAAAATAGATAAAACTAAAACAAGTCAATATACAACGGTTAGGTATGCTACACACTTCAAATCCACGGGGTTTACCATGACGTGAGACTGTGAGACTAAACAAGCCTTTGGACAGTTGGTGCGTCTTTCCAAACCTACTCTGAGGGTAAATTATGATAGCCACGGGATAGAATGCTAACGATAAGAAGCTGGTATAAAAAACCAATAGCTCACTGTTAGCAACACGAGTTAAAAAATACTATGAATGAGTTTAGCCTACGTCGGATGTAACGCCGGATACATATAAGAGAGTAGTTTTTGCTATTTTCTGAAACACTCTGTAGATTGTTTTATTTTTCTAGACCACTCTAAAATAGTCATCATTACCGATCAACACCAAATTATCTTTGACTTTCATTTATATACCTTTTGCATCATTTATATACCTTTGCATTACCAAATTGAAACAAAAGTTGGATCGATTTAACCCCATTGCTACGTCGAATGTCATTCATTGTCATCCGTTCCCTGTTTCAATTCGATAAATTGGTGTTCCAACTGTTTCTTTTACGTTTGGCTTTCAACCAAAGAAAATCACACATGTTCTATTTTTGGTCTTTACTAAAGGCCTCTATACACATTCATTGGGTGCGCTTTTTTTACCTCCACCTTTTCCAAATGTCTTCCTGAACTCGTGTCAGCGTTCGCCTCGTGATTATTTCTTTCGAATCCACTACTATTTATTGGCAAAAACGAATCAAAAAAGTGAATGTGTCATTTGTGAAAAAGACGCTTTTTTGATAGTAGCCATTTCCGATAGTCGAAGTTGTTTTTTTTTTTCATTTAATTATAAGATGAAGTTATGTTCACGAAACGTCATGGAAAATATTTCTGTCGATACCGAATGGTGTTCATCGGCGCGTTTAATTAGCTTACTTGTCGTAGTGTCGTTGACGACACCACGAGAATCCCAACAAGTTTTCATTGGAATAAGCGTTGGTCTTTTCGCGCCTAGGGGATCCAAACGAGGTTTGGTCTATCTCGTCTGCTTCGGCGATGCTATTTAGAAGCTATTTAAGAAAATAGTCATTCGGAGTAACGTGTCGTCGTTTCGACGCAGCCACCGAAACGAATACCATCGCCGACCAATGGCAGCGGGGATGCAAATTCCTTTCTCCGGTGCAAAACTCCCTCCTTTTGGCCAAATGGTCTGGAAGAACTAATCGGCTTCCTATCAACTTCCAAACGATTTTCTTCCCCTCTCGCTTTACTACACCATGTGTGTATGTGTAAGAAGGAGAAATGAAGTAAGGCAAGAAAAAAAAGGCAGCGCGAGACGAAAGAGGTCGTTTGCATTTCGGGGCTCATCTTCCGCAACGAGCGAGTTCGCTATCGAGGTTGAAATTAAGAATTCACTCCGAGATTCTCTTTTTCGGAGAGGGCTTCGTCCGCCTTTCTATTTTGGGAATTTTTCCTGTCCGCGTTCGTCGTCGCCATTGATTTTCTATAGTGCGTCGTCGTCGTCGTCTTGCACTAGCAACAGCAGCAGGAGGAGCATCAGGAAGTGAAGAAACGAGAGTCTTCGTGACCTTAGCGAGTCGTCTTCTTCCTTCTTCATTTTATTTATTTTATTTTTTTTTGTTGTAACTTTGAGCTTGGGCTTCCATCTTGCTTAGCTTACAGTGTTGGTTCCTGATTCTAATATGAATTGGTCGGTCGGTCGATTGCTTTCGCCCGGTTGGTAATTTAATGATTGGGAAGCCTGCGTTTGGGATTTTTCGCATTCATTATTCACCAATTTTCAGGTTTTCAAGTTGCCCTTCGTTTAAAGACATCCATTATTCACGCACCCGGGGTCATGTAAGGTGAAGGATAAAATCTAAACAAGGTCAAGTAGTAGTTGCCTTTTTATCCGCGTCAAGTTGTTTTACGGTGGTCGGTGCGTTTTATTGACGAGGTGGAGCACCGTGCCAATGGTGGCAACATCATCCATCAGCTGTTGGGATGATGATAATGATGATGGTGATGACGATAACGTCGAACTTCTATTTTTTTTCTCCTTCTTTATATATTCGTTGTTCGTTTTTGGAAGATCATTTTTATGTCCGCGCTCAAATGATCGCGTGCTGTTGGGTGTTGTTTTCTCGTTAGACAACGCATTAACCAAAGTGTTTTTCGGTTCAGTTTTTATAGCTTGAGAACCGATCGGACCGTCATGGCATACCGTGGCTATTGTTAGAGATGGCGTGGATTTAAAGTCTACTTTAAATTCGTGGGTGAAAACTGTTCTAAAAATACTCCGCGTCGCGAGGTCGTCTCGGAACAGTACTACAGTAGTTGGTTAAAACGACACGCTTTAATAAAATAAAATAAGAATAATGAATCGAGATTAAATTAAGCTTAGAGATTCTCCCCCTCCCCCTCTTTTTATTCGATTTTTCTTGGAGGATAAAATAATGAAATTTTACTCGAAATTAGATAAACAACAGTAAAAAGTTCAGCTTTACTTTAATTAAAAAAAAATTACGATTTGCTTTTAAAATCAATACTGTAGTTAACATTCAATAAAATAGGACTATGATGGAACTGTAGATTATTTCTAAATATCACGTAACGGGGTGGTCTTTCTGTTGCATGGTTGTCAGTTTAAGTCATATTTGCGTTTTAAAACTAGCACCCTCGACTCGTCATCGCTATTCGAATTGACTGCTGCTGGGAAACCTAACAAAAAAGGGATCGGTCGTCGCCGCACGAGAAACGATGACCAAACCGCAAACTTATCGACTAGTAGCAAAAATAAACATTGAAGGGAGGTTGGACCCTTTTTTTGTCTCTGTTCTGTTCCACTGACTTTTCTCGTTCGATATTTTGCGTTCATGACAGCGGTACCGACCTCCACCTGTTAGTGAACGAGCTGTCGTGAATGGATCGAGAGAGTGGAGGAGTAAGCGGGGAGGCGGTTGATAGAGACTCGAAATTTGGTGCCTTACCCACGTCGCGTCGACGTTGGCAGCCATCGACCCAAAACGAGGAACGAGCAGTCACGCTACTTCTTTTCCCACCATCGACCGTCGTCGTCTGGTTCCTACCAACCCTGTTGTAGTACTATTGCTGCTGCTGCTTCTCGTCTCTTATCGATCCACCCACGCAAAACTGTAACGGGGCTCATCGGCTGACCTCTCCACATCCAACGACCGCTGATGTTGTTGCTGTTGTTGTTGTTTGTTCATTTGTGTCCGATGCAACTAAATATTACGTTTGACGGCAGTGGCCAACGTCGAGTGTGGGCGTTGGTATTTAATTTTTTTTTTTTTACAAATTTCTCTCGTGCTTCATTAGTACGATGAACGGTTGTGCCAGACACTCGGAATCCTTTGACGTTTCACACGTTGGTGCTCGATCTTAAAGACGCTCGCGAACGTTGCGGTTTTTAAGAAAACCCATTCTTCGGCTCATCCGAGTGAAAACCAGTTGGACTTGCAGTTGCTTTAATTTCGATCGAAATACAGCTGGGGCGGGTTTTGTTTTTTTTATAATTTTGCTGGTTTTCACTTTAATGATGATGTACGACCCAGCAATGACTTCGAAGGAATGGAATTACGGGGCAGCTGTAAGGCTTAAACTTTTACCCAATTCCGAAATCGAAATTTTGGGTTTTATATATTTATTTAAAATAATTTACGTCCCAATGAGACAATTCAGAAAATAAAAAGAATTAACTATGCAGCGTACAAACCTGCGTAAAAATTAAGACAAGTATTTACACATGCTTGCTTTACACATTCATAAAGGAATTTTGCGTTGCGTATGAAATATGAAAGTGTGTGTGTGTGTGTGTATATATATATATATATATA
>JAQIWH010006637.1:0-12576 GCA_034695005.1 Cryptops parisi
CCTGACTTTCCCTGACATCTTTTCATATCCCTGACATTTCCTGACTTTTACTGACTATCCAGAAAGTGGGAACCCTGAAATAATATAGGCTATGCAGAGATTTTAATGCATTTATGAACCCTATACAGGGTGATTCAGAAAAACGGTTCCTAATTTTCAGAGGTGACAGAGGGGCATGTAATTCAACATCTTTTTATACTCTTTATATTAGCTTCACTTGTGAGTTTGTGAGCTGCCACTCTACAGTCGTCTATGAGAGTATACTGTACAATCGAACGTAACGTGTTGTTTTATTTCCAGTGGGTACGATGATTATTACTATCGGAACAATGTATTACGTATATAAAAATTCCGCAATTTCATTGTATCTCGTTACGGAAGTGGGTAACCGGTCTACATTTATTTATTATTAAAAGATGTTTCATTACATGCCCTTTATCACCTCCGAAAATAAAGAATAGTTATTCTGAATCACCCTGTGGAACTAAAAACCTTATACAACACTATAAAACTCTTGTAAAAACTTACATATTTTTAAAATACAATGCAATTTAAATACATAAAAAACACCGTACCATTCGCTCATCGAATCCTTTCACAATAATACCTTCAGGCAAAGAATTCTTCAGTAACTTTATCTACAATTAACACAGTTAAACATCAGGTTTGCATATGATTATCATGTTGATACGTAATCAACCAGGTTCGTCAACATTCAACTAACCTCCTTCCTCGACGACCTGCACAACACTTTGAAATCGCTTGGTTCGAAGATGGTCAGCTTGTACTTGTGACAATCCGGAACCGTTTCCAACATGGAGAAAGCTTTTACAAAACAAGTTGTAGTCAGCCAAATCGCTCCATGTTCATATACATGTGGAAAAAAAATAAAAATTGACAGACTTACTTGCAACAGGACCATTGTCCGCAACCGCAACCCCGTTGGCGGGGGTTGCAACAACACCATTAGGCACCTCGTCGTTAACAACAACTCCTCCTTCCGGCTTTTCCGACTTGTCAATTTTAATATTTGCACTGCTCGAACTTGCACTTTTTGCAGGTTGGCTTTTCTCGGGCGGCGTTGTTTCGGTGGAGGGGAGTGCGTCGCCCTTTGTGAGTTCGGCGTTGGAACTGCCGTACCTGCGCACTACCTCTTCGTGCGCCTTCAACAGCTGGCTCTTGAGTAACGAACAGAAAGTCGCACAAATGTGTTCTGGTTGGCTGTTGTTCTCAGTCTGGTTAGAGGTGCTGGCTTCTTCAGCATGCTCTCCGTTTTGATGCGGCGGTTCGCTGCCGTTCGTGATGGAAGACGTGATTTCGGACGAGCTGCTGGTGGCATCGGTAGTAGTTGCCGATGCAGGTTCTGGAATGTTCTTGAAGAGTTTGGTCAACTGCTCGTTCATTCGTTGGTGGGAGTTGATTCGTCCCCGCTCCCGTAGCCTCTGCAACAAACCCCGGAAGTGATGCTCGTGAAAGAAGGACGTCGCCATGATGCGATCCAAGCACCTGCAAATGGCAAGTACGCAAAATTAATGTCGAATAATTCTCCTAAGCCGAATCGACATTTCCTTTCCCTTTCTCATCATTACTTGCAATCTTTGTACACTTCCAATAATTGCTTCATTATCACCGCCGATTGTAGCGTTGGGCTGTGGGTGAAAATTTCTTCCAACCTCGCCATAGCGAATCGAGCTTTTTCAATGTTGGCTGCTAACCTTGGTTTCACCACACTAGCATCTTCCACAGCTTGATTACTATGGGGATCAAGTAGAATTCAAACATCAGAGCATAAAAAAAAAATAATAATTATTCAAATCGTAACATCCACGCACAGGTGTTCTTAAAAGTTCGTCAAATTTCAACCAGACGCTATACATCAGCATGGGTCCGGAAATGCATACTTCGTGATTACGTGACTTCCCGTCATATCTCCGAAGGGAAACATTTCCGAACCCATGTTTATATGTACGTATTGTTTTGATGCGTGGTTGAAATTTGACGATTTTTCAGGAACACATTTAGCAGATAATTGATAAACAAAAATACTTACACTTCTTCCGATACAATGGATTGCTCCGATTCCGTTTCCCAACTATCTTCCGACTCTCCATCATCCCACAATTCACCTTCGTCCGAGTCATATTCTCCAACTTTATACAACTCTTGCGGATAACAGCAGGAACGTTTCCCACTCACCCAGTGGACTTCAACCATACCGGTCGGATGAACATCAAGAACCTGACCTGCTGTTGACTCGGCATTATCGTCCTGAAACAAACAAGTCCGGCATTTTACACCAAAAACAATAGTAAGCATCGTCGTTTTTGTTGTCCTATAACCAATGAAACCAAACTTGGCTTGCTTAAATCCTAATTGTGAACATAATCTTAATTTATATACCAGGAAAAAGATAATATGTACCTCAAAATTAGCAACTCGAATGACCACAGATCCAGGTCTGTACTTGAAGTCCGGATGATCTTTCAAATCATAAACGCTCACTTCTTCTTCGTGTAAAAAGATTGGGCTGCAAAAAAAATGTTAAACATTTCAACACTCCACGCGAATCATCCTCAGTCTATCTATAGCATATTCAGTACAAGGTGTCCCACGATGAAATGTCAACATTTCATTCACATACAGTTTGAAGGTAAATATGTACGTAACTAAACTTATTCTAACTTCATGGAAAAACAATTTCAGTGCACTTTGCAACATTCCATCATGTGATCTGCATTTGTTTCTGCAGGCAGCCGCACAACCTGTGCTTGGTGGTTCAAAATCGCCATTTTGTAAAATGACTAACTGCAGCACTACGAAATTTTCACAACCCTTTCAAAATCCTTTCGAATTTCCGCTTCCATTCCATCAAGCATTACATTTGAAATGAAAATAATTAAAAGACTTGCCAAATGTTGGCATGTCATAGTGGACATCCTGTACATTCACAACTGAACTTCAAAACACAATACACAACACTCTTAATTCTTGAGATTATAAGTAATACAGTGTTCTTAAGCTGGATCAAGATTTTTAAATCCTTACTGAGGATCAGCTCCTTCCGTGTACGTTTTCATCCAATGGACGGTGCTTATACGTCCAAAATGGTCAACCCTTTTTACGACTCCATATTCGTGGGGGTTGACATTATCTGAAACAACGGAAAGTAAACACTAAGTCAACGCACTGTTTTTCAAAAAGTTATTCCATCCCAACTTTTCGCTGTTTCAACTAACCTTTATTTTAAACGACAAATCACTGTTTCAACTAACCTTTATTTTCAACGACAAAGTCTCCCGGGAAAAATTCCTGCTCGTCTAAGTGATGAATCGGGTGAAGACACGTTGACGGAACATCGGTTTCTACTGTTCCATCCTTCAATAATAGATTTCATATAATCAGACAATTCAACGCCGTTGTACCTTAATGATGGCGACGTTTGCCAATGGTTTACCTGCCAAACCACCTCGGCTTTAGAAGACGTGTACAGGGTCTCGGTAACCACCGTGTCCCCAGGTTTGGCCGCGATAATCTCAAGATTTAAATGTTTCTTCGCCCGCTTCAATTTCTTTTTCTTTAAAATCTTTGTCACCAACGCAGGACCTTTTTTCATCTTCTTCCCTGTTTTAAAACCGTGACAACAACAACAAAGAAAAAGATCAGCATCACAAACATAAAATTCAAATAAAAATAGGATGTTTAAAAAAACAACTTGTTACACTTTGCTAAAGTCATAAAACTAACAGATAATAATAATACAGGAATATGCTATGAACCAATCGACAGAAAAACTCGGAATGTTTTACGTCATATTGGCGATTGATTGATTGATGTTTGGGAATAAATTGTAGCAAAATGGCAGCATTGCCCGAGTATAGACAATGAGTTGCTAATATCATTGCAACAATAGATATGGACTTGCTCGTCTGTGTATATGACAAGAACTAGATTTTTCACCTGGATTTATGCTGCATGCAAGCACATTGTAAGACCTGTACTTTTACTATTGACTGATGCATACCTAACATGTGCCTGTATCATTACTAATTACTTGGTTAAGTAACTTGTCAAGTGTAACAATCTTTTTTGAAACACCCAATATTCTAAGTGTTTCCTTGCCTTGTCCAGTGGATGAAGTTGACGATTTGCTTGAAATGGAAGCCGTATCGGAAGTGTTCCCTTCGTCTGTATCGATGTCTTCGTATTCACTCTCGTGCTCGCTAGTACAGTTTTCCAATGCAAGAAACTTTTGACATGTAGATTCGATGCCATCGGTAACTGCTAAAGTAAGGAATGCACATCTCAGTTGACCTGCTGTTCTCGCTGAATTAAACCCTTTTTTTAGGATGTACAGAGTGTTCCTTTAAGCTCTAGGTCAAATTTTAACCACACATGTTGCGTATCAAAACAAAGCAAAACATTCTTATATAAGTTATATAGGTACGAAAATGCTTCAGTTCTGAGCTAACACAACATGTTGTCACATAATTGCAGAGGCCTATTTGTATCATAATCGCTGAAATTTGACTAGACTTTTCAGGAACACTCTGTAGTACCACTCAAAAACCATATAATGTTTGGTGAATTTTAAAAATCATTGTTTGGCAGTCATACTTTTGGCAAGATCCTTGAGCTTCGTCGCATCAGGTCCATTCAACGGTTTGTTACTCGTCGCCAACGTATCGCGTAGCAGCTTCCTCCATTGCTCCTTAGTTAGCAGAACATCGTCATCTTTAAATTTGTAGTAACAACGATCTCCAAGTTGCAGTGTGCATGGTTCAAAAATATTCAGAACCTTTACTCTGAAAAGCGCAACAAAGATGCAGATGAACGTTAACATTCCAACAAAATTTAATTAGACAATTTATATTTTGCCGCAATTTATCTTTCTCTTACCGTTTAAGATCTTCTCCTCTAACCATATATTTTGGCTGTTCAGCATCGGTATCCTTAGATTCCTTGGAAAATGTGCGGCATTGCCAATGAACACCAAGTGATGTGATTTGTATCTGAATCAACAAAATTGATTCGTTACTCACACATGACATTATTTAGTCGACACTTACATTTTCAATGTTTTCAAACAACTTACGTTTTCAACAGTGACACGAACAATTTTGTGTTTCTTTGTCAAAAGCGTCTGCATATCCTTGGTGATATGCAGCCATTCGGCTGCCGCAAAACAACGCACCGGGCCCCATAGTTGTTGTCCCGGGTAGAATTCATATTTTCTGAATTCACTTCCCTGTTTTATTTTTTTTTTAAAGTGTTCGTCAGAGGTGACCCCATCAACTTGGGTTAGCAATCTAATTGAGAACAAAGAAAATCACCTTTTCTCGTTTGTCCAAGAGATCATCGAGTTCAAGAGCCTCGTCGTTAGACATAATGCACCAAGATCCATCAGGACAACGAAGAGAGAGTTTTGATTTTACTAGTTTAATGATTCCCACCCAGGAATCCAAAAAAACGGCCACGTCAGAACTGAACTCCTGAGGACAATGTATGCATGAGATTCTAATAATATCTATCTTCTTTACTATTAATTCATGTAACTTGAAAAGTTTTTAACGCCACGTACCTCGATATGTGCTAGGTCTGTAGTGTCTAAATTGTGGAGCACCTGTCTGGTACTCACGACTTGAACGCTCGCCGTTACTTTCACGGTCCTGCAATACCCTCGCTGTGTATCTTTTCCTTTTATGACTCGTCGTATGACATCGCCGGGCATCAGGGCTCGATCTGCCAGGACTACCTGAGGTGCAAACAATTTACTAGAATGTTAATATCTCTTATCTTTATCTGCTATTTCACTTGTGTGAAAATGCAATGAAACCCTTGCTTAATATTTATAACACACTTTTCCAGTCAACAGATAATGGCTATTAATCATTATCATGTCTAATATTTTTCTGCAGAAATTATAAACATTTATTATTAACACAAGTTTGAATATTGTTTTTAACCACTGTATGTCATTTGATTACTAAATGTATAGGACAGTGTTGCAGTGATTTTAGGATAGTGTAATTTTTTGTTTAACCCCGTAGTCCACTTTTAATGAAACCCAAACAAGATACATTTAAAAAATAAAAAATAAATAAGCAGATATGATTATTATTAATATAGTAGTAATATTCAGTGATTCATAAATACCATCCGTTAGCTCTATGAAGGTTTTAATTACTACCATTACATCATAACTTAAATGTAATCATTTGCATTTATCATACAGTATGATTTTTAACTTGGCTATGCATTTTTGCTCTTGAGAAACATAGGTGCATTCGAACTAATAACTTCAACAAATTAAAGTTAATGTATAAAGTTGTACTCATAATTTACACTCATAAAAATGATGTCTCATGTTGACTATTCTTTCATTAACATAGTAAAATATTATTTTTTAAATATTCTAAAAACCACAAAATTAAATGAAGGTGTCAAAGGGTGTTGACATTTTTTTTGTCAAAATTGTCTTAAAAGCAATAAGCATGTAGC
Source organism: Cryptops parisi (assembly GCA_034695005.1). Taxonomy (NCBI): domain Eukaryota; kingdom Metazoa; phylum Arthropoda; class Chilopoda; order Scolopendromorpha; family Cryptopidae; genus Cryptops; species Cryptops parisi. The sequence goes on from JAQIWH010006637.1 coordinate 6,499, forward strand.
AAATACAAGCATACTCATACTCATACAAGCATTCTCAAATGTGCAATTCTCGCAAAGATATTACTGCAAGAAGTGTGAAGTGGCCCATAGACAGCAAATGCATTTTAAGAATGTTACTTAACACCCTTTCGCACCAGGCCCTTGAAATATATGGCTATAAGAATTTGAATTTATGATCATATTATGATCATACATCTTTGTGAAAATGTTGAGCTAGTATTTCAATTGAAATGTAAAGATGTTATATTCAAAATGGAACTTGATTTTCGAATGTGAAATGTGACTTAATTCTCGAACTGTAATGTACAGTAATAATTTCTCATCTATCTTTCTAAAAATGTCATCACCAACAAACATTTCCAGAATTCCTTCTTAAAATGTGATGATTAGCAGGCAACTTAAAAACAACAGAAGCTTTTCGTGCTAAACGTAAGGTAGATTAATTGACTTTTGACTAATTACTATTAACTAGAGCAAACCTTGTGGTTGGTATGGTAATCACTGAGAGTAAATAAATCCTGTTTTGACACTCATGTTGCTTCACAATTATCCTACTTTAAAAATATTTACACAATTTTCCTATTACAATGTGTTCATTGGTTGTTCTTAAACATTAGTGTGTGTGTATACAACCAACAACAAACGACAGTGCACAATGTATCATCCTAAATTTTCAATGCTGGATTATATTAAACCCAGTATACAGTCCAAAGTGTAACACATAAAGTTTTATTTGTTAAAATTCCAACTTTTACCATTGTTTTTTAGCCGACAAATTTCATAATACAACATTCAATAATGCAAATCTACACAACTACATGCAATGTATCATTCTAGAATTCAATGTTGAATTATGTCTGTACTTCAAGTTTGCTGTAGTATATTATAATAGTAATTATACAAGTATTATTATTTGTTGCAGTATATTACAGTCCAAAGAGTAAAATGATATGTAAAGCTTTTTAATGTTGTGTTTGTAGTTGTTTGAAGTTCAGTGTTGTTTATTGAATGGAATGCTCACGGGAATTCATCATCTATTGACATCTTAAAATGATACAACATGTTGAGCATTTAGAGCAAACATGTGTTGTTTATTTACTGGTGTCTAATTTCAGATTAAATCATACAAGTTGATGAATGACCTTGTAAGGCCGCTTTATAAATACAACCTTCCAAGGTTGCTAATGTCACAACTTTCGTTTTCTCTATTTCAATGTTGGTTATTCGTCCTTTACAGTTCATTCTTAAAAAATACATATTTTACAAAAAATAAACCATGAGCCAATATTGACTCAACTGGATAAATGTCATTCATTCAATCACTGCAGAAGACCAACTTTCTGGGCAAAGGTCATACAAATAAATAACTGCTTTCATGTTTATAGTACAGTGATGCGTCTATTTAATTTACAATCATTTTCTTTTTTTAAATTAGCTTTAATTATCAAGTTATTTAAAAAAAAATGGTGATTAATAGCGAAAAGCTATAATATAGTGTAGTAGTAGGAGCAGTTAATTTTCACCTTTCTCTCAGCTATCACTTCCTCCTCCCCCAGTGGATGCCACACTATTCGAACATGCCCTTTCTTCATGGGTTCCCAATCATCCATTTTAAGACCTTCCGTGTTTTCTTCCTCATCGCTGCTGAGGAACTCGGAATTCTCCAATATCAAACCGAATTGAATGTTGCCTTTCTTGTTGATCCTATACACGGAGTCTTCTTCGAAATATTTGCAGGCAGTCGCCATGATTCACCTCACTCGACTCGCAAGTGATCATGGGTAAAAAGTATATGCACAATTCCCCTGTTGATTTGATTGCGATAGCAACAGCAGTACGAGAGGATGCTGGGTCGTCAAGCAAAGTAAATTGCGCCCTTCACCGCCATGCACCTTTCTGGTTAAAATTTCCAGAAAGCTCGAGCTTTGACCTTGCCAAGCTCGAATTTATATCAGATGTAAATTATTTTTTTTTTGAAAAATTGAATTGTATGCTCAAAAATTGTGTTATTTTATGCTTATTAGGCTTTTTATGCTTTTATGCTTTTAAAAATCTTTAAAAAAATAAATTTCGTTACCCTTGAATAGCTTACCCTTCCAAACTCTATGACGTTTCACCACCCACATAGAGGCTTTTTTTCAAATTAATTGCTAAGTCTAAAATGAAAGGAGAAAAAAAGATGTTGAAGACTGAAAAGCTGTCATCTAAATTTCTCTCTAGGAGATTTTCTCTTTATACTTTTTTACTTTAGGTACATGCAGACTTGAAAAAGCCTCTAAGTGGGAAGTGAAACGTGGTACAGTTTGCAGAGTAAGCTACTCGGTGAGAAAATTTATTTTTTAAGGTAATCATTTTCTAATTAACTTTTAATTATTATGTTTGTATCAATGAATTTACAATAAACTTTGAATTTGGTATACAAAATTGAAGAATTGGATATCATTTTCCAGTTTTCAGCATTAAAAGAATTGATTGACATACTGTACACTGTGTACAGTACTGTAGTTGGAATATTTTGTGGATAAATAATAACTGATTTCTATAACACGTTAATAAAATGTTTAAACCAAATGCAGTAATGCAAAAAATGTGTATTTTTGCGTTCACACTTTATGCAAAATTTTGGAAAACTTTTTTCAAGGAGAACTAATAGTGTTTGTTAAAAAATGTTATTGGCAATATGAAAAATACTAGAAAAATTACGTTATTTTACAAAACATTTAGATTTTTATGAAAATTAATTCTATTATTTTTAAAATTAAAATAAGAAACATGTACAAGATTTTGTTTAATTATTAAAAAACCAAAATAATAATTTTTTTTAGTTTTTTTTATACAAAAAACGTAAAATTACGTTTTCTCCATTGCGTGATATGTCGATTTTTTTCTTTTAAAGCTCGAGCTTGTGGCTCGAGCCATTAAATTCGAAGCTCGTTTGCCACCACTGCAGTTGTTTTAGTATGATCATTGGAAGCCTCCGTAGTCTCCGTAGATTTATTAAGTTTCAATAAGCAACGTGCTTTTATGTGTAATTTCATGTATTCCGAGTATTAATGTGTTTACTACATTAATATCTTGAAAAAAAGTGTGTATAAAGTTTTACTTGGTTATTTAACATCATTTGTAATACTTAATCTCGAAACACTGATAGATTAGAACACATTGCAAAACTAATCTACCGGTGTCTTCACGATTAGCTTAGGTGTTAAAAAATAACTCACGAAATCAAGTCAATAAAAACGTTGTTATTTAATTTTCAATAAGATTCAAGATTAATCTACATATACGTAATCGATCTATAGTCATCACTAAACTGTCATTAAAAGTTTATTTATAAAAAACTGGACTTTATTATTAATTTTCATTTGTTTTTTTAGGTATAAAGAATGGCGGTATCAGGTGTACTAAGGAGAACGATACTGTTACAGACATTTAGAAGGAATACCTTCAGATTTCAAAAAAGAAATGCCTATATCATATTGTAAGCATGTTTTTACGTGTATATTACCTATGAAATATTACAACGTACCATGGCAGTGGCCGGTTGTTAATATACAAGTACATTAATGTGTTTATTTGACAATAATTGTTTACAAGTTTTTGTTTCTATGTAGACTTCCAGAAATTCCTGACGATACTCCATTAACCAATCCATTGTTGTTAATCGATCAAAATCCTCAGTTTCCAAAAATCACTAAGGAGAACTGTTACAAAGGAGTTGGAAAAGTTGTTCTTGATTATGAATGTAACTTACAACATTTATCAACAAATTTAACCGGTACCTGAATACCTATAAATTAATTTTTTTATATTACATTTGGTTTCTCAATTTTTTTCAATCAATTTGTATTTATTTATTTTTATAAGATGCAACTCGTGAAAAGACATTTGAAACTGTAATAGAACCGATAGAAAAATTGTCAGCCCCAATGAATCATGTTTGGACTATAGTGAAGGTTCTCTATCTTGTCAAATTTTCCCAACCATTGGCAGAAGTATACAGTGCAGTAAGTGACTTGAATTTTTTACTCACATCATTACTTTCTTATTTTTTATTGTGACATATTATTTCATTTTTTAGTTGCATCGAAGGGTACGGAAAGCACGAACATTGTGCTTTCAGAACCTACCGATTTACCATGCTGCCAAAGTAAGTATTGTGTTACAAATCTTAAACATTAAATACAATAAATTCAATACGTACAAAATATGTTCATTGGAACTGTTCGGCATGTATCAGTAAAGAAACAGACACAATTATTTGTGCTGACAATTTGTTTGTCTGTGCACTCTGTGTCAGTGGACATTTTTTGAACACTTTAAGAACATTTTTCATGTACTGATATGAACATTAATTTTTGTGAGAAAAATGCAGAAAATATTTAATAATTGATGACACATGATTACAATGATTTTTTGTAATATGATTTAAGAAAACAGTTGATATTTGCTGCGGTCGCTTAGTCTTAATTTATTAATAGCAACGAACATTAATAAACCAAATAGTGTACATTGTTTGTACACTAATTTGTTATTATAAAGCAGAAACGCTATTGCGAATGAAGGATAAAGTTATTCCATAAGTTAATATTTTAATAATGTAGCATACAAAGTTTTGTAAAATACAGGATGTTCATCATGAGATGTCAACATTTCAATAACCTACAGTTAGAAGGTAAATACTTACATAATCATAATTAAATTCGAAAATAATAATAATAAACCTATCTGAATTTTAAAATATGTGCTTCATTGCTCGGAATTTTCATTTTGGAAATGACTGACTGAAGTGCAACTGAGACTCTGACGACGCACACACTTTTTGAGTTTTTGCTTTCCTTCCACCGAGCATCACATTTTTCTAACCCAGTATGAAAATAATGGATTTTCCAAATGTTGACATCTCATTGGATATCCTGTATAACGACGTATTTGTGAGTCGGGTAGCACAGGTAGTTAGTTGAAGTTGAATCAATAATTGATCATGAATTTTCAGGAGTTGTATGCTAATAAAGATCATCTAGACGAAGCACAACAACGAGTCATTGGAAAATACATGCTTGAAGCTAAGTTGGGAGGCATTGAGCTTAGCATTAAAGAAAAGGAACACTTTGTGGCAGTATTAAATAAGATAGCCAGAGAAAAGGAAACATTTAGGTATATAAAAGTATTTTTGTGTTTAATGTAATAATAGTCAACCTTTAATGAAAAGACTTGTTTTATTATTATTATTATTATTATGCACAAAAGTAATAGTGATGCAGTCGAACCTCTTTAAACTGCCACTTTTGGTACCGGATAAAAGTTTGGTGGAAAACGAGGGTGGCAGCTTAATGAGGGTGAATTATTGTTTGGGAAGATACATTGGTTCTGTGTTTTTTAGTGGCGGTTTATAGGGGGGGGGGAGCAGTTTAACGAGGGTCGACTGTGTATATATTTCTTTGTGCTCGATATAAAATTGAACCAATAGTTGATAGTCGATTGAGTAGACTGGTTAATTACATGAAATTTAGAAATTAATTTATTCAAGGGTGTTAAAATTGTTTTGGTTGTTGAAGATAGACTATAAGTAAGATACTTTTAATTTAAATGTTGAAACGTTTAAAAAAAAATGTTTGTTTGTTTTAGGAAAAAAGTTGAAGATTCGACGAATAAGTTTAAATATCTTATAACTGATCCAAACCAGGTTAAAGACTTTCCACAGCCTCTCTTGCGACAGATGGCTGTCGATAAGTAAGTACAGACCCTTAAATTTGTATATCAGGGAATTATAGTTGTATACTAGGGAGTTTATCGTGTAGACAATTTTGAAATTTATTTTGCAATTGGTGTTATGGTATGGTATTTAATTGTCTAATTATTAGTATAATTGATGATTAATTAAATCGGCACTGTTTAGAAAATAAGCAAAATCCATTTTGTTTGTAGGATCAAGGTTTTGTGTGTATTTAATTATGTTCCACTTGAACCTAAATACATTATACTCTATGGTATTCTACAGCATTAAGGCTGACTCCGACTCTTTGAACTCGGTGCCGCCTCAATACATTGGCGCTTCAGTCGGCAATGTATTGTCTA
>JAQIWH010006638.1:0-12574 GCA_034695005.1 Cryptops parisi
CGTCTAATCCGAAATAGTGGCACATCACCCCATATTGTAATTCCGTGTGTTAAAATAGAATTTATTTTTGTTTTAATGTAATTAAGTTTTTCTCTTCACATAAACCCTAAAATGCATAAACATTTGCATACCAACAGCAAGTATGAGACAAGCTTATGAAATTACATTACTTCACCCTGTGTTATCTCAGAAATTAAGCATTACCGGATCCATGTTTATATGGACTCTTCGCTTTGTTTTGATGCGTAGCATGTGTGGTTAAAATAAGGCGAGACCTATAGGAGCACCCTGAGGAACTCCCTGTATAAGAGTTGTTACGTTTCTTGTGATTCAACATAACAGTACACTCAATAGGGGGTATGAAAATTTCATTGTAGAGCACTGACAAGCAAAAGTGAATTCACTAGCTACAGCTTTAGTAAATTAAAAAATAATAATAATAATAAAAACCATTAATGAAACAACCCATCATAATACCATCTTGTGCATCGATTAGTTATTGCATAAAAAAGTGCACGAATATTTGATTTGTTTGTAAAAAATTGAATACAGTACCGTGAAACTCATAAAAAAATAAAATAAATAAAAGGAAAAATAACATTCATGGCATGCAACTAATATAAAAGGCAAAGTGAACTAAACATTCCAATGAAATCAAAGTAATAAATAAGTTTATTATGCAAGCCACAAATTTCTGGTACAAAAACTGTATAAAATATGTATAAATAGTAAAGCAAAGAATTTATAAAAATGGCACAAAAAATGTGGACAGAAACTAAAAGTATACGGACACTCCTATTGACTATGGAATTTAAGCTGTTTTTAAAACAAAATCGAACTACGAAAGCAGTGTCTTTGGCATGTCTTGAAGCGAATTACATGTTTATTTGTTTGTTTGTTTTTTTTTAAAGTAAAAAGTGGAAAAGTTCACTAAAAAATCATAGAAAAACAATGACAAAAAAATTGAATCCGATATTCCAAATAATTTCTTTTTTGAATATAGCAAAGAAATAGAACATATACAAATGTTGCAAAATAGACACAAAAAAAAAATAATAATAGGAAAGCGTGCAAAATAAGACAAATATCAAACATAACCCAACAGTGCTCTACGGACATTATGAATACTCCATGAAGTCTAGTTTAGTTTTTTCCAAGAGATTTAAAAGTGGAGAAGAAAACTGCAATGTAATTGTAATGAATCACTGAAGGGACCTGAAATTATTGTTCAAAGATTATTTTAAATCATTGTGTTCGGAAGAACTCTGAAAAATCTATGGTGTGGTTCTGTGTGGCACTTTGATCATCGCCATTCGCCTGGCCCAGGTTCAGTTGCAGTATGGCACGAGCTGAATCAAGAGCTGATCTATGAATGCTATTCGTACTATTTGGCAAGTGTTTGTTGGTATATTGGCACTTTTTGATTGTTGCAGTCCAGGGTGTATATTTCATTGCAGACTCCACTAAGCCTGTGTACAAGGATTGCAGGGTCTGCGACAAAATAAACAACCTGTTGATCGATTTGGATTCAACGTATTTTTTTTTTGTCGAGGATGATTTCACATACACTCTTACGTTTACACAAAAATATGGGCACTTTCAAAAAAAATTGTTGACAATGGGAATAATATGGCTTGTGAGGGTGAAAAAGATTTAAAATGCAAGACTAGATGCGATTTGTTGAATGTTATGCAAAATGTCCTACATGGTACAGAGAATCTCATTTAATGCATTTGTGATGGTGATGCAGTAACACTAAAATTTTGAATAGTTCTTTATATTTTAAGGAAATTTCTTGAACGCTACAGTCATATTTGAATTGGTACTACATACATTGTATACAATGGATATATTTGTAGGTACAGCAAAGTACTACAAAACGTTTAACAGATGCCTTTGAATGAACTTGTGATCATATCAAGATCACAAGTAGTCATTTGTACTTGAGCGTTAAGCAGCCACCGGGCAGTACGAAGGCGCCACATGTATGTCTATAGAAACTATTTTAGGTTAGTTAAAAAATGTACTAAATTCGTAATGATATGTTGTATGTTTTTTTCAACTAATCTAAACTGGTGCTTACACCCACTAGTTTAGGTTAGTTAACAACCAAGCCATAGCTGTTTGAATGGAAGTGGCGACTGCTTAACAAATAAGCAATTATTGTTTCTGACCATTAAAATTTTGAAGAGTTCTTTAGATTCCAAGACAATTTCCTGAGCGCTATGACTATATTGAATGGTACTACAATACAACGTTTATGATGGTTATTTGCATCAATATAGCAAAGTATTGGAAGTGAAGAGAGAACGTTGTATAATTGCTTCAAAATGAGATTCACATTATTCAAGTTATTAACATGCTTGATGAATATTGTTAGTGTATGATTGGTTAGTGATATTACTTAGGCTACCGATTAAACCAGTCTTTTTGAGGATGCAGGTCCTTAGTTTTAACACGGCTGAATTTCAACCATTTTTGCTAAAACTCTTTGTCATTCAGTTGGGAGAAATTTATGAACCACACAAAATCAACACAAACTAGATTGATGGTGGTGATAATATAGTTGCCAAAACTATGTTAAACCTTGTGTTACCTTGTATAATCAATGTTCAATTATTGCAAACCGTGTGTAAATCACAATGATGCAATTTCAATTATCACACACACAAACACACTTCTTTCAATCTTGTTTTTTTGTTATAGAGCAGATGATTTTTTAAGTTAAAATAAAAGTTACAAAGTTTATGTGCTGAAAGGAATCATCAAATGATTAATGCACAAACCGAACATAGTTAAGCAAAAAGTTATAATACAATTATTGATAGGAAAGGATGCTACGAGCAGACATGAAATGGTGCATAGAGATTCTAAATTTAGGCAGTACAAAATATATCCATGTTGAAGACTAATCAAGCAACTTTGTAAATGTCTTCGTTAAAAAAATATACTAACTACAATTAATAAATAGTTAAAACATGTGAAGAATTAATAATAATAATAAAAAAAAAAAGAAACTTTACATTCGGGCACAAGAATTGTAAATCATGCAAACGATCTGAAATGATTTCGACTAAAGCATGGTCGCAAGGGACATGTGGCCACATGATCATCTCTTCAACTGCGTTTGAAACATACATGTACGTATTTCACGTATTAAGGGTTTGTTCTTGTGTCAAAATTATCGTTTACAGCAGGGACATGTTTTAAGCCATATTGCACAAATCATCTGCAAATTTTTTATTTCAATTACATTCATTTTATGTGACACCATGAAAAGTTAGTTTTTGAAATGACCCAATCACCGATAGAATTGTAGTGAGCATGAGTGAGATCAAGGGTACGATTAATACATGGAGGGGTAATACATAGGTATCGATTTACAAAACACAGAACGATATGTCTTTTTTTTATCACATTATTGAAATAGCCTCTTGCATATAGCACCGATTGATATACACTATGTACTTTCTATGCCAGCATCTATAAAGCTACAAAATGAAATGCATCAACTATCGGACTAGAATACTATGGTAATGCATAATCTATGGCAGTTTCGAAATATTTCATTGATTTAAAGAAAATCGCAAAATTTATTCAAATTGGGCTACTCATTCATTCATTGAAATCATTACATGATAAATTTCAATGAACAAAGTGTGACCAAATTTTAAAATGGACAAATAATGCCTTTTATTTTTTGTTTTTTTGCTGTTTCATAAGCATCTAAAAATGGAGGACAATGTAGGGTCTGCTAAGCATGTTTCCAATTATCGTTGTCTTGACAACTGGAAACTTGTTTCAATACATTGGATTTTAGAGGCAATATAATGTACAATGTTATAGTAAGGAATATCCAAACACACAGCTGCAATGGGAAATGTGCAATAGATTATTATCTAGTGATCAACAACAACCACACACATTAGTTGACTTGCTCTCACTCTTAACCACTTTCTTTGGGGGTTGGGGTGGGAGAGATGTGCTCTGCGGCCAATATTTCAATCCCTTTACCTGCGACCATTGAGACGAGCAGTTGCTGGAAGTCAGCGAGCTCCTGCCCAAGTAGTTCCATGCTTTGAGGAGTGTTGGGTGGTGAGGGTGGTGGCAGGACTACAGGGGAAGTGGGAGTGCCCGCACCCACCTGAGACCCGTCTGGTGCAGAGGTGGTGTTGGCCGAAGTGGGCACGTTGTTGGACGTGCCGTCCGAGTTGGTCATCTTATCCTTGGCAATGGAGATTCCCAATTTCACCCCCTGAGGCCCCACCTTTTGTTGTTTCACTTCGTAAGTGACTGCTTGTCCCACCTCTCCGCCGCCAGCCATCAACGATCGGGTGATGGCTTCCTTCTTCTGCAGAGTTTGCGGTGTCAAAACGGGTTTATTGGGTGGCACTGGTGGTGGCGTACCTCGACCCACACCGATCGGTTTCTTTGGTAGTTGGGGTGGTTGAGCAGCTTGGGGCGATCCGGTAGAAGTCACGTGAAACGTCACTTTGCCACCCTGAGCGCTAGTGTAGACTTTGGTACCGGGTCCAGCACTGACACTCACGCGAGGTGTGACTTGTACCGCTTGAGGCGTACCACGATCCGCTCCAATGATGCCTGCCTGTGATTTCTCCGCCTGATTTTGCCCCGGACTAGGTAAAGGTTCGTGCGATGCACTTTCAACCATGGTTGGAGCAAGAGCGATGCTGCGAACGGGACCTTGAACCGGTCGCGACATGACTTGAGAACCAGGGGAGGACACGGGCACAGCCTGGATTGTCTTTGTGATCGTACTGACCACGGGAGGTGGTGAGATATTGCCTTCAGAAGGTGTAGCAGCAGAACCGCCAATGACGCGCCTCTGTTCCGACGATTGAGCAGGTACGGGAGATGAAGCCTTCATGGATTTTGCCAGCACTTTGGGAGGGGTGTTGGGACCACCTTGAACAGTGGCCGTTATGCCTAAAACATCCAAACATGTATCAGAAAAGTGCTTTCAAATAAATTAAGCCTGTTACTAGATGCGAGCTGTTATCAATATAAAAGTAGCACTAAAACAACATCTATCAAACTGCAGAAAAGCTGGTCTTTGTCCGATTTACATGCTAATTTGCTTATATAAACATTAGTGATACAATTTGAAAATTGGTGCAAAAGACAGTGCAATCTTGCAAACAAAATATAACATAGCTGTGGGGCATTGCTTTGATTTATCCCTTTAGTTGTACATCATACTGCTTACCATACCTTTGATTGTGTTGACTTTTTTATTAATGAATTAACTTAAAACCTGAGTAGAGATGTTAGGAAGTTGAAGTCTACATATTTCCTATGACGATTATATAGATTATAGGAACATCGGTACACTGTATATACCTATCCTATGGTATAGTGGTCTGGTCTGCACATTAAAGCTTCCACGTGTAATGCACCACAACATCACAGGTCTCATTCATACATTTTTTAAATTTTACATGCACATGTAGACCTCCACAGTTAATCTATGTACATGTACACCCTACCCTGATTCAAGATGAAACCATGGAAAACTTTTTCCTGTACGTTCTACAACTTCACAAAGTGTTGAATGTTTGTGATCACTATTGGACAGTGTATCTATATCACATATAACGTGTTGAGGTTAGACTTTGGTTTTCATTCCAACTGTTAAAACACAGTCATAGCTAGGCAACAATAAGAAAAGAGCAGACTAAGCAGTATTTCGCAGCTCTGCTTTCGGCCCTTTATTTTAGCACATAAAATTGCTAAAAGCCATTATTATTGACACAAATGAGCTAGTATACTAAACATCAAGCAGTTTTTAGTGCACACTATTAACTGCCAGTTTAAACAAGACATTAAACTAGCATTTCAGAGTCAATCATAACAAATCTTTGGTGCTTTAGTTGTTTCGTATTCAGCTATAGCACCATGCAAACATGGGCTACGACTGACCTGACCAATATACTCGGACTCCTGGAGACAATGACGTTACAAAATAATCTGAAAAACGATCAAAATGAAAAACAAAAAAACAAATTCTCTCAATTATGAGTAGTTATCGATTGCTAAAATCATATAGGATAAGGAAGGAAATGGTGAGGTGAAGTAGGTACAAGCAAAATATATAACATTGTGGCATACTAAACGAGGTGCAAAAGTCATCATTACACCAATTTATAGCTTGCAACTATAGGAAACACTTGTGAAATGTGATCCAATGTGAAACTTTTCAACATTTCACATACACAATGAGACACTAAAAACAACTGTTATTAAATAAATCCAAAGAATTCAGAGCAATTCAACCAAAAATGGGCTCAATATGATGCAGGATAATTCAGGATGATTGGCCAATGTTTGTTTACTATGGTGGTTATGGTAACTGAGGCTTCAACCCCAGTCTAGGCTTTTACAAAGTAGATTCTGGAGTTGCCTAATATTAAATATCTCATTCGAAATTTAAGAATTCCCATTTTTCATTTAAAAAAAGTTTACAGTTTACAGTTTTACTCGTGACAGATACACTATGCTATAATGTCAAAGTCTGCATTTCACCCATCTGCGACGGGTGTGTACAGTATGAAATTTTTGTTTCAACCCATTAGACATGGGTTTGACACACACCGGTTACAGAAACTAAAGTATTGAAATTGTTCAATAGTGTGTTTCATAGTGTCTCACTCTGCACATGGAACTTTAGCTGTGGGGGAAATGACACACTTCACTCTACATCATTTAACAGGACATTCGCATGCAATTTGGAAGACCCAACACCAAGTAGAACGGCTGCTTTGGCACTTGTACCTTGTAAGTTAGTAGAAAGGACCGCAGGTTTAGTGGGCATAGGTGGGTGCAGTGAACTAGGCTTCGCTGGAGTGGGAGGAGGAATACCTGGTTTAGGACTAGTGGATCCAGCCGAGTGACCAGGTGGTATTGTTATACGCGGACCTGCAATAATCCGTTAAAATCTTTTTTTCTGTTCTCCGTTAATGCTTGTAAGTCGCAACTAAACGATCTTTCACCTGCGGGATCTGGAAGGCTGTTGTCGTTCGACATGGGCGTTGGTGACAGTTTTACTAACTGCAACTTAAGAATTTCGGTCTCCTGCTGCAGCCGTTGGTTGTCATCATGTAATAGTTGACTACGTTCAGCTTCGACAGCAATTGTTTGCTTCAAATGAGCTTTCTCGGCTTCGAATTGGGCCACCTGCTGTTCTAGCTCGGCTTCCATTTGAAGTGACCGCTGACTCTCTTCTTCCAAACCATCGACCATGTCGGCCATGCGTCCCTTCTCCAAATGAAGGATCTGTAATCGAAAAATTCAGTCAGCATCAGGGTTTTAAATTCTAATTTCATCTAACTAGAAAAATTGTAATTTTAATTCTTTTCTAAACGACCTGCTGCAACTCTTCGCATTTCCGACGCTCTTCCAACAACCGAGTAATGATGCGCTTGCGTTCGGCGAGCAACAGCAAGACGATCTGTTTCTGCTTGGCACGTTCCTGTTCAAGGACCGCAACCACTTTGTGCAGCTCTTTTTCGATCTTCCTGTTCTGTTGCTTCTCAAACTCAACCTACATCAAAAGCAATATAAAATGGAAGGTTAAGAAGGTGTACAACATTTATCTTAAGACTTTCAACTGAAATCTGTCATGCATAACAGTCTTTATTGGCAAAGTACATCATATTCTGGACATTGTATACAGGATGTTCCTGAAAGGTCTAGTTAAATTTTAATCACAGATGCCACACACCAAAACAAAGTAAAAAAGTTCATATGAACATGGGCCAGAAAATACGTACTCACTTGTATATCTACAGCAATTATACGACAGGTTTATAAAATTGTGACTTCCCCTGTATTATTTCAGAAGGGAAGCATTTCCAGACCCATGTTTATTTGGATTTTGTGCTTTGTTTTGATGTGTATCATGCGTGATTAAAATTTGATACGACCTTTTAGAAATACCCGTTATGTGTAACACCATTTATAACATATATTTTGACTCTACATGATCCAAATTGACCATTAATGTCTTTCGTTTCTTAATATATAGAAGTAAGAAAATTCTCTAAAAAAAAAAATTGTAGTACAATATATAGCAAAAGTGCTAGAAAAAATGAAATACATTTTTTAGGGATTCACTAAACAAGCCACTTCTGAAGCAGGTTTCACAATTAACTATTGTACTTGCCATAAAAGTAATGTTAAAAAAAATAAATGGTTGTCATTAAATAAATATTCAGTATCTTGTACCTCTTGCTTGAGACGTTCTCTTTCCTTTTCAAGCAAATAGGTGACATCATCACCCTGGGCTGTGTCCTGTGCATGTTTTCGTTTCTCCTCCTCCAACTCATGTACGACCTAATGGTATTGAAAAAGTTTCTTGCATAAGTGATTAAAAGAAACCAGAAATAAATCCGATTAAATCAAGAAAGAAAAACAATGTTATCAATTATTAATGAGGTTTCTTCTTTAAGAAATTGTTGAGATCACAACCTCAGTGTTTGACAGAAAATAAAACGTTTTGAGTTGTTAGAAAATACAGTATATTCCATCTAGAGCAGTGGTTCTCAAAGTGGGCGATATTACCCCCCCCCCCCTTGGGGGGTGGCAGCCACAAGAGAAATAAGGGGAACGACGACGAAGGGCAGTAAGTGGGCGATGAGGATCAAAAGGGTTATTATGATGGCCAAAAGAAATATAAAATTACTTTTAGGCTGTTGAATGTGTGAGAGTACTGGCGAAGTAACGCACGGTTGTAATATAAATAGTTAAATTATGATGATCTAACAGTTAACACATACAAGGATCATCTGCTAAAATTGCAGCTTACACAAGTAAAACTTATGAACTTTCTGCTAGTGGTATGATCCTTGGACAGATTGTTCCCGAATTGTGTGACAAGCAGCAACAATTTGATGCAGTGAAAGTGCAAATATTTTAGTGTATATTTGGTACATAGTCAATACCAACAAGGATTGGAAAAAATTTCAGCTTTCTGGTGAAAAATTTGGTGCTTTCTCTGATAGACATCTTTTTACCCACTTTTTCTCAATTTAACTTTTGAGTATGAATACAAAGGACGATTGACAAAATATTTTATTCTTTTCCAAATTTCAATTTCAAGGCATTTTATTTCTGAAACTGGGTTTCAGAAATTAAAATAACACACACATTAGAGTAATTTCTTGAGGGGGTGATAATTTTTTTTGTTTTGTTTCTGAAAAGAGAGCGATGAGTCAAATAATTTTGAGAACCACTGATCTAGAGCAGTGTTTCCCAAAGTGTGGTACACGTACCACCAATGGTACGCAAAATATATCAAGTGGTACGTGAGAGAGTTTTCAAGAAGTTGTATTGTGTGCATGTGCATGTTGTGTACGAAAAGAAATGTTATTCGAGAAATAAAAAGTAGAATGAATCATTGTACTCATATCTTTCTTAAGCATTAATAAAATTTAATTAATTCAAAGAGATGGGTACCCCAAAATTACATTTGTGTATTCTACCAATCATGACCTTAAAACAAATTTGTCATCTTTTGTTACTCTATCTGGAATCCAAACAAACACTCACATCACTTTAAACTGGTTTTGAATTCTATCATGAACATTTTTGTATACTAAAATAGTAACTGATAAATCTATGATTATTTTTTAGTTAGGCATAATTTGTGGTTTTCATATATGTGTATGTTTGTTTTGATTCGATTCTTTGCCACGCCCTGTTGCATTCACTTCTCTATTTCTGTCATTTCATTGCAAGAAATTTCAAAGAGAATGAAAAAAAGACATGTTTACGGATTTTCCTTCCAAATTACCAAGTGGTACGCAGGAAAATGTTTGTCTTAAAAGTGGCACACGACTTTGGAAAGTTTGGAAAACACTGATCTAGAGGATTCAGTTACTTTTCATACTTGGCTATTTCTAAATCATATACAGGCTAACAACCTTATATCCAGAAAATAGTAATTCTGAATGAATTTTGGAAAGCTAGCCTTAATATGCAATTCGCCTGTTTTTTTTTGTTTTGTTTTTTGTAATGGCCACTTCTATACCCTTTAAGAAAAGTTGGAAACTAACAAATATACACAGATAATTGGTTTCACTAGGTTTGACGTTCCAAAATTCATTGATGTTTAGAAATGTTTGACAACTCTGATGTAGCTTTACAGATATGGTGAGATGTTAAACAAGTGGATTATAAAGATGATGTACTTATTTAAGAACTAAACCACCATTAATCTGGAAAAATCACATAGTATGACCACCCAGAATGAGTCAAGTTCCAACGATAACGAATTTAAGATTGCCAACATCTAGTACAGTACTGTAGTAGGTTTTTTTTAAGAGGCAATTCCAAGTTTTTGAAGTATTTTGTGACAAAAATGAGTGAGATTCATGAGTTTTGAATTGTCGAACTGCATAGTATGGGAAAAATCACATATCCAGAACGACCCGTGATTCCGGATATGATGCTGTTAACCTGTAGCAAGTTTTTTAAAAGACGACAAATTCTAAGTTTTTAAAGCATTTCATGGAAAAAAAGGAGTGAAATTCATGGGTTTTGAATTGTTGAACTGCATAGTACGGTTATGGTCGTGTATGTATTGATTATTCCATTCAGAAGTGTTTGAAATTCACCAGATTGCTTGAAATTCACCAAAGAGCTAAGGAATTGAAAATAAAGCAACGATACGATTCGAAATTCAAACAAGTTTTTCGAAGTTAGATTCAGTGCATTGAAATGTAAAAGGCAGAGCTAGGAAAGTTTGAAGCAATGGCAAAGAGATAACATATTATCAGCAAAATTTTATTGTCGATTTGCTCGCTCATCGCTGTTGCAATGCTGTAATTTTCAAGTAGCGTGACTTTATTGTCCGTTTTTATTGTGGCTTTTATTTCCCCGGCTTTGCACTTCAATTAGGACTTGGTCAACAAAAAGTTACATTCCTGGGTAAGCAGGATTTTCCAAACCTTAATCACGATTAAAACATTTTTGGGAATTGAAAAACTTGGAATTTCGTTGAAAACAAAGTGTGGCTTTACGGTTTATCTCTTCTGTAGATGAACCCAAAAGCTATTTTGTTTTCATCTACTTAGAAAATAACCATCTCTGCATTCTTGCCAAAAGCATGATTTCCCAACCTGTTATTATTTTAAAGACACAAATAAGAGAGCTGCTAGACATAATGCACGCGCTCTATTTATGGCACTTGTTATCCAGCTTCATTAGTTTTTTTTTTTTAAAAAGAAGACATCATTATTCTTTGTCACTAAGTGAATTGGAAGGATCTTCTAGTGACATTGATGGGTATTGGCATCTGCCTCAAGTTTTCCAATTGGAATAATGATGAACCTTGGTCTTAATATTATGTAGGTGGAAGTTAGAAGATGAGCTATTTTTAACACCATGCAATCTGGTGACCATGACAATGATGTGCAGGAAAGACTTGGGAAGCTGAATTTTGATATTCCAAATTTTCTTTTTCAGAATAGTTTTTTATTCGTGGTAAAAATGAGTTTTTTTTTTTTTAGTGCAGTAATGCAATGGTTTAGAAGTTAATGACAATGTCAAGAATTTCATAAATGGATAGTGTTACTGGGTGCTGTTCTCCTAATGGGAAACAACATCAAAAATGGAAATCGATAAATTTAAAATATTGGTACCGGTTGACAACTTGAAATCCGTAATCATTAGGACCACAGACCCAACCTTTAAAGTCACCTACTAAGTTCAATAATAAAGGAAACGAGTACTGTACTTCAAATATGCATTTTAAGCACATGCTTTTCTTTTTATGTAAGTTTACTTTACAGTACTGTAATATTGCAATAACCAAATAGATGATTTTCGATTTATGCGATCTTTGAGTAAAATTCAATATTCAATTTATGCAACTACTTTCGATTTATGCGATTTTTGTTACATTGGACTTGTGCAGTTTTCGATTTACGTAATGTATATCATATATTCCCTTAAACACCTGTAGAATATGTTAATGATAAATTAGGACCTCACTCACATGTGAAACTAACATAAAGCCTATAATAAAAAAAAGGAATTGCTTTTGCAGTATCAAAAACAACTTGCAAAACAGTGAAAAATGACATGGAAAACCAACAAAAAATGAGGCTGGAATGTCTAAAATTCATTTCGTATTACTGATATCCAGAACTGAAGTGGTCAATACAGTATATACTGTACATACGTAATGGTGATCCACACTGTTTGTTACAGAAATGGAAGAAAATAATTTACACTAAATTCAATTTTAATAACTAGTGGTTCCCAACCAGGGTGCTGCGAGATTTTTCTGAATGCCTAATATGCACTAATAAGTTGTTAAAAATGTGTTCTTTTAATAATTTTAATTATGAAAAAAACCTTAAATTCATATCACTAGATTGCTTATTTGACTTAATTTGGACAGGAAAGTAGTTGTAAGATCGATTTTCAAAAAAAGAATGTTGCGAATATTTTTGTTGATTATCACTAGGGTGCCGCAGGGTTGGCAATTTCCCGGGAAAAATTAGTTTTGGACAGGGCACTGGGAAAAACTGGTATTTACCAGGTTTTTACC
>JAQIWH010006639.1:0-12574 GCA_034695005.1 Cryptops parisi
ATAGTCCTTATGACCAATAGTATGTGACCAATAGTCCTATGACCAATAACCCTATGACCAATAGTCCTTATGACCAAAAGTCCTTATGACCAATAGTCCTTATGACCAATAGTCCTTATGACCAATAGTCCTATGACCAATAGTCCTATGACCAATAGTCCTATGACCAATGGTCCCCAATTAAAAAAAACACAGAAGCTATAGCCTTCTGTTTTTTTCAAGATTGGATAAAAAATGGATTTTTCACAAACTTTGCAGGGATCTTTTCTGCATCACGAATAACATTTCTGCGCAATCAAATCTGCAAAATTCGCTAAATTACGCGAGTTACAGCACTTTTGAAATTCGGATTTATTAAGAAAATGTTGTTCGATTTGAAAGTGCTATAGCTTTGTTAGTTTTGCGAATTTCGTGCTAAAAATTGCACAGGCGTGTTCAGAGTGCTCCGGAGATGCAGTATGCAAAGTTGTAACCACTTCAGGAAACGTGTGACATTTGTCAAAAAAAATCACAAAGGCCTTCTGTTTTTTTCAAGTTTGGATGAAAAATGGATTTTTTACAAACTTTGCAGGGATCTTGTCTGCATCAGGAATAACATTACTGCGCAATCAGATTTGAAAAATTCGCAAAATTACGCGAGTTACAGCACTTTTGAAAATCAGATTTTTTAAGAAAATGTTGTTCGATTTGAAAGTGCTATAACTTTGTTAGTTTTGCGAATATCGAGCTAAAAATTGCACAGGCTTGTGCAGAGTGCTCCAGAGATGCCGTATGTGAAGTTGCAACGATTTCAGGAAACTTGTGACATTTTATCAAAAAAAAAACACAAACGCTATAGCTTTCTGCTTTTTCAAGTTTTAATAAAAAATGGAATTTTCTCAAACTTTGCAGGGATCTTGTCTGCATGACGACTAACATTACTGCGCAATCAGATTTGCAAAATTCGCAAAATTACGCGAGTTACAGCACTTTTGAAATTTGGATTTTTTAAGAAAATGTTGTTCGATTTGAAAGTGCTATAACTTTGTTAGTTTTGCGAATTTTGTGCTAAAAATTGCACAGGCGTGTTCAGAGTGCTCCACGGATGCCGCATGTAAATTTGTAACCACTTCTGAAAACTTGTGACATTTGTCAAAAAATAGGTATCCGGACCATTGGTCCAAAAGGCGCAGACCAAAAAAGTATAGGACTATTGGTCATAGGACTATTGGTCACAGACCATTGGTCATAAAGACTCTTGGTCTTTATGACCAAGTCCTAATAGTCCTATACCAAAAAGGTATAGGACTATTAGTCATAAGGACTATTGGTCATATGAGCTTTTGGTCATATGGTCATTGGTCATAGAACTATTGGTCACATCGGTTATAGGACTATTGGTCACAAGGACTATTGGTTATAAGGACTATTGGTCATACAACGTTTAATCAGCGCTTTGTAAGTTGCAAATGTCATATAAGTTTTATTTCAAATTTGACCAAATATAACCGGTTTTTATCATTTAACTGCAATGAAATGAAACATTTAATTAAATGAGTGGATATATTAAAAATGTTAAATCATTAAATATAAAAAGTTACTACAGTAATTTAAACACGTAGGCCTACTCGTTTGTACTACGACGAGTAAGACATCCATTCATGCTTTTAATAGAGTAATTCGATGATGCAATATTTGAATGCAATATTTGGATTTTTTCATGGAAACACGTAGGTAAATTTAAAATAAGCCTAAACGTGTTAGAATAATTACTTAAAAAACACATAAATAATGCAACATATAAACAATGCACAAGAAACATATAAATTAAATTTACCTATCTGTGTCCATGAAAAAATCCAACTATTGCATAATCGAATTAATTGATTGGAAGCATTACTTACTCATCGTAGATGAGTACGTTTTTAAATTTTTAAATTGATAACTTTTAAACAATATTTTAACATACTTTAATATATTCATAATGGAATGCTTCATTTCATTGTAGTTAAAAAACGCATATTATTCAAATTTGAAATTAAAGTTAGAATAGTACTTACAGTAGTTTATTCTATGACCAATAGTCATTATGACCAATAGTCCTTATGACCAATAGTATGTGACCAATAGTCCTATGACCAATAACCCTATGACCAAATGCCCATATGACCAATAGTCCTTATGAC
Organism: Cryptops parisi; assembly: GCA_034695005.1. Lineage (NCBI taxonomy): Eukaryota > Metazoa > Arthropoda > Chilopoda > Scolopendromorpha > Cryptopidae > Cryptops > Cryptops parisi. The sequence continues at coordinate 2,166 of JAQIWH010006639.1, forward strand.
CAATAGCCTGTGACCAATAGTCTGTGACCAATAGTCCTATGACTAATAGTCCTATGACCAATGGTCCCCAATTCTTTTTCACCAATAGCGCTGGCGCTGACCAAGGAGATTTAGAATTTTCAATAATATCATTGTCCAAAAGTTCATTGACCATTTGATTCAATGTCTCTCGTTGCGCATATGGAACTCTATATGGTGCTTGCCTCACCGGAGCTTGATCCCCTGTTACAATTTCATGTTCTACAATGTCACAGTAACCTAAATTGTATGCATCCTGTGCAAAAATATCTTTATATTTTAATAATAAAGTAACCAATTTCTTTTTATCATTTGACTCAACTTCTGAAAGATTAAACATTTTCTCAAATTCACTATCCTACAGTGGTTTGCATTTCTTTTTGCTTTGTGTGTCTACTGCTCTAACAGTGTTCTCATTTTCACAATCAGCTGACATTAAAGTTTTAAAAATTCTATTTTTTGTTAAGGTTAATGGTTGGTTTGTAAAATTTAACACTCTGTAAGGAACTCTACCTTTTTGTTGTGTTGTCACCAACACATTTGCACCTATTAAACCATTAACTATTAAATCACCAGGTTCAATTACACCAACCAAGTTTTTATGTTTTATGCCTTCAATTTGTCCAATACACAACATTTCACTTTTTGGAGGAACAACATATTCTTTGATTAACCTAACTGGTGTTTCTATTACCACATTGTTTTCATTGCTGTTTATTGTTTTATCCATTGGTGTTGTTCTATTTAATTTATCTGCTTTAAGTTTTCTTTTCTTAATTTGTTTATTCTCATTTACACTCTCGCTCTGGTTAAACTTTATTGTATTGCCATCTCGAAATTTTAAACATTGTTTACTGTTTATTATGTCTATGTCATGTTTAAACAACAAATCTGGACCCAAAATTCCATGAAAAGGTTCAGTTAATCCATGATCAACTACATAAAACGAATGTACCACATTTAGATTTCCTAATTCTACTTTAAAATCAAATACTTCATAAGTATTTAAAGAATGACCTGTTACACCTTATAACTTTAAAGGAGTTACACTTGATTCACTCGGTTTGTTTCTTAATCCATTCACAAATTCTTTTGATACCAAAGAAATTTTAGAACCAGTATCCACAATTAATGAGCATGTTTTGTCATTTAAATTACATTTTACAATTAAATCACCTTGATCTCCTTTAACTTTGTTTGTTCTCAACATTGTATAATATCTTGTATAACTCTCTAATTCAGATAGTGCTACAGTTTCGTAGTTCATTTCCAGTTCTTTTTTCTGTTTGCGTCATCATATTCTGATTATTTTTTCTTAATATTGGCTCATTGCCATAATCACTTTTCAATGGACTCTCGTTTACATATGGAGCCTTTTTATCGTTATTACCAACTACTGTTTTTATCACATTCCCACATTCACGTGATTTATTAATTTCCCTACTTATACATGATGAATGATCACCATTTTCATTTTTATCTGCATTACCGATGTACTTATAACCTTTAACTTGATTATTGGGTCCATATCTCCGATCATATAAACTATTGTCTCTCTTCTGTAAATCTCGTTTTCTCACTCTACAAAATCTTGTGACATGGTTTGGTTTCTTACAATAAAAACACAATTTTACTCGCTTTGTCTGTGTTTGTCCACTCCTTTGTCGTGGTCCATAATTATCGTTGGAGCCTGCAATGTTTTTTAGGTCCCATAACCTTTGTTCCAAATTTCCAATACTCTTCTGTATTTGTTCTATTATGTTAACATCAGTATCTTGCTTTACTGACTTTACATTTATTTCAGGGGTTTCTGTTAACCTTTTTATATTTTTGTTTAACCCCCTTACAAATAGAGTCTTTAATTTATTATCCCGTTTTAACTTCTTGTACTGTTTAATACTTTTTTGGATCTTGTCATCTATGTCCATTGTGGCTTCTAAATTATCATCACCCAATTGGAAAGCAAGACATTGTATGCGAGTTGCGTAAATCTGTACTGTTTCATGATCATGTTGCGTACAATCATGTAAACGTTGCTCTCGCCACACTCTTGGCTCTCGATCAAATCTTTTAATTGCCAACTGTTTGAATTCCTCGTAACTTTTTATTTCCTGTGTTTTCGACATGTTATCTACGGCTTCTCAAGCCATTCCTTCCATTTTACACCTTGCCAAATCCCATGCAAATTCCGTAGTCCAATTTCCCATTTTGGCTATCTTGTCTAAAATCTTAAAATTTTTTATAATTTTGTCCCCATCAGTGCCATCAAACATTGGCACCATTTCCATTAATTGGGCACCCATTTCATTGTTTAACGCCATTGTTGGCTTTTTTTTTTTTTTATAAGTTTAAACTTTTATCTTAATTATTATTGTCACCACAATTAAATTTCCACTTTATGACCACGTTGTACCATCAATTTGATACTCACTTTCAAAAAGTATTTCACTGAGTCACTCTTGTTTGACAGATATTCATTACCAAATTCACAATATTAAGTTTTGTCACCACAATACACTTCAAAATTTTTCAAGCAATGGTTCACCCCTTATATGACTTTAAATTACAACCTTCACAATGTTTACACCACCAAAGTCTATATATCAAATATCGGTGCGTTACTGTTTCAATTTCACAGCACCGGAAAAATGAATCCAACAGGAAACCTTATTACAGTTACTTTGCATGCTTAAGTCAACATTTCAAAATTTTTAAATTTTCTGTTGCACTTGACCAAGTAACACACAAACTCTTAATGAACAGTTTGATTATTTTTACCAACAATTACCATAGTTGTGTCATTGCATCAATTTTATACAGGGTGTACCAAATAATTTTATGTCACAAACTCAACTCTCACAAAAACTCTCCTAGGTTCGTTGTGATGAACCCTGGGGTTTTAATAGTTACACCCCCCTTTGGGGTTATTCTTGAAATACCTCACTCCTGACACCAATTTTTTTATCATGTGGGTATTCAGGGGGCCGATGCAGTTAAGTCAATTCAACAGCCAATATTTTATGAAGTTACTTTTACGTATTAGGTTAATCAATTTTATTATAGAATGTTAATTTGTCAGGATAGCCAATCTATAATTCAGAACTGTGTTCTGTTAATAATTTTGACTCACCAAAGTTATTGAAATCATATATGTTTTACGTTTACTTTAACCATTAACTTTGTTTTATCTTTAAACTTAACTCGTCTTTACTATATAAAATCAACCCACCTGATTGCCACAGCGTGGAGTGTGTGTGTACGGGTGTTCCAGTTGTTAGCTTAGTGCACTCAGGGAATACTCAGTTTTAAAACAATAACAATTTTATTTGATAAAAATATGAACGAATGATTGATTGTTCGAATGCGATTTGTAATAAAATTTTACAGTTATAAATTGTTGAGTTTAAACAGTTTAAAACAATTTCTCTATTTCTATTATAATCTTGAAAAGCGCTTCTTTTAACTAAATTATGTGATATCAAATTGATGTTTTGTTTTACTGTATGTATACTTCTAAATTACTAAAATAATACCTAGGAACATCTCATCACAGAAAATTGTTCCAGATTAATTGTATCTCTTAAACACACTTCCAAAAGCATTTACCAATAAGCAATTTGGACAAATGTGACCAAGCTGTAAATTAATTCCTATATACACTCAAAGAAACTTTAAATCATTTATACTAGAATTATTAACCTCAAGTTTGATCGATTTACTACACGTTTGGTTTGCTCAAGATAGTCTTATACCATGCTTGTCTGCTGACGTTGATGTTCTTAGTCGTTGTGGTTTCCTCTCTCCTGGTGTCAATGATCTCTTGTCTTTACATGTTTTACAGGGCTCTGATGTCGTCTCAATTTTGCAATACGCTTGTGTCTCACCTCACATGGACGGCATCATCCCTCTTTCTACGGATGTCTGAAGGGCTATTTGTCCTTTCTTTCTTTGTCCCATGTTTTCCATCCACCGCCTAGCCCAGGCTTGGATTTTCCGTTTGTCCATTGTTAGTCTTTACTCTGTCATTGTCTATAGGCTTCTTCTTGATCGCTAAATTGATTTTTCCTTTGACACTTGTCTCTCTCCGCCCACACACTTGAACCCAATCAGCTGTTAATTGATCATGTTTAGCATTTGGTTCCAGCCATCCCAGTCCATGCCAATTCGTCATTGTAGTCTTCTGTTTTTTTTCTTCCGGTCTCCTGATGTTTTCTTGGTATAATGAGCGTCACTTGAGCCAACCAAAAGGAAATTTCCTGCCAATTTCTACTTACAATTTAGAATAACTCTTTAATGTACTTTTTTTATTCAAATCTAATAATAATACCTAAAATACCAAACAGGGTTTTTTCCGGGACCCTACAGTTCTAGGAAAAAATACCTTAGTCAATGTTGGTTGTTGGTGTTCTATGCATCTTTTAGGCCCATAACCAATGTTAGGGGTGATGAAGGATAATCACCAGAGTATGTAATAGACAGCACACCATAACAGTAAGATGACATTCAGGTAGTTGGATGTGGTCATCAATGGTGGGTTGTAACAATCATAAACTTATGATATAATGTCTTAGGGTTTTTACCAAAGGCAGGTTTCAAAAATAATGTCCAAGGAGTTGTCTTATTGCCTACATTCCCACAGGTAGGTTCAGCAATACTTATACTGATAACAATTATCCAATGCTGCTGTAAACGTTTTTCTATTACTAACACAATCACTGTGTAAAACACAATACTGTAAGAAATAGTTATCTCACACCATCAGAGCAAAAAGCAATACACTCATTATAAAACTGGAAAACAAGCAATGGCTTAAACAAAAGCACTTTCTCTTTCTCACAAGAAGAGTGCCTCATGGGTCAAAGGTAATACTCATGATACACATGGTAGGTCCATCATGAGGTCAACATGTCTGTTCCACTAACACCTCAACAATTGCTTCACTCTGCATATTACAGTAACTCATACACAGCCAAGTTTTTATCACATAAAAAATAATCAGTTTCCAATCTGTCTCTCATAGCAACAAGTGTTTTATGGTGACGCATCCACCTTGAATTGTTTATTCCAACAAACCAAGTATCATTCAACCAATTATCAATATACAACATTTTACATGATAAAACAGTAATCTTTTAGAGCTTATTGTAAGCAACCCAAAGATATGAAAATTTCGCTAAGCAAATGTCATTTCATCAAAAAAAAAAAACATGACTTTTTCAAAAATCGGGCATACAATTTTTTGGGTAAGGATGAATGTTTTCATTTGAATGTTTCCATTGCACAATGTCTTTCTGGCGGGCAGGCAATAATGTTAGCAATTAAAACAGCAGTTGTATTATGTACATGACGTGGGGGCAATATTGTCTGCTTTCATGTCACGCAGACATATTAGCCTAGACTTACTGCCCAACGATTCCCACAATTTTGGTCTGCTTAAACAGCTCTGATTGGTCACAGCTTTACCTCGAATGACAATGTCAAACGAGGTGTTGCAGAATGGTTCTGATCTCAGGACCTAGAATTCTTCAGAAACAATATCCATCACCTAATATCACAATGGGATATGTGTTTACAAAATTACATAGAGTATGTGTAATTTTATGTTGAAATAAAATTTTCACAACCCTCAGCACTTTATCTTTTAAACTCTCCTTATATTTTAGAGTTACAATAAAAAGAAAAGTTTGAAAAATGTTGGAACAGATAATTATTGTCACATTTTTCTGCTTTTTTTTTATTTTTCAAGCTCAATTAAGATTTAAATTGGTCATGTTTTTATGTTAATGTAATTCACTCGTTTTTTATTTTGGAAAAACAATACATTGAAGTATATTTATAGCACTATACCACCACTTTTATATTAATGTATTATGTAGTATGTACTATGATGCTTTTATGCATGCTATGTCTTCTTTATCCCACAAGAGGTTCAATGTAGGTATGAACGAAGAAAGCTGTAAAAAAAACAACTGGTGAGCACTATATTGCTAAACTTACACTGTAATTTATTTTAGAGTACTTTAAAGAGAAAGTAAAATGTCAACTGTCTTACCAAGTTGGTAAATGAAACCATATAGCTATAAAAAAATAAATAATATTATTTTCTAGAGCATGGTATTAATTATAACATACATAGTTATTCTGAGATACAGTAGATTATCCTTTATCTGGGGGGCATGTTAACCAAGTGCAGATTAACCAGGAGCCCGTATTTCCAAGCATCATGGCGTTCGTGCACTAAAATACAACATCCAATCAAAATTTCTAAAAATCGATGATTTGATGACGATCGCTGTAAAACGTCATCAATCTATGACATAAGCACTGCAGCTGATCACATGTTCGGGGTAAATTATGACATAAGCGCTGCAGCTGATCACATGTTCGAGGTAAGCTAATTAACAATCGGGAAAGCGGAGACCTAATTTTTGGCGGAAAGTAAACAAACGACCATGTTGGATTATATTTAATCGACTACGCTTATTCAACAGCTTTAAGAAGGCCACTGGTCATAAATTGTCACTCACATTTAACTGAGAAAGGGCCACATTTCAGCTAGCTGTGTAGTTTATTTCAAAACATCACAAATTTTGCGACATGTTTTTGTCATTCGGGTCTTAGTGCAGCCAACAGTTCCTTTATATAAATGGCTCTTTGAAGCCATCTTTTGAATCTGCGCAAGGAAGATCTAAAATGCGAATGACGAATCAACAGACGGAAAAGTAGACACAGTTATCGAAACTTATGGAAAATCACTTTCGCTTTTAAAACTACCAATCCGGTGGACTTGAGACAGATCTCTGACTCGGATTTTGCTATGCCATGACTTTGATTATGGGTGGAGCTACAGCGATGACTAGCGCTGTGATGCTTGGAATTACGGCACCCAGGTACAGTAGAGTGCTTTCTTCTTACTACATTCAAAACAACTTCTCTCTTACATCTCACAAAAATGATCATTACCTTTAACAACTGCTCTTTAACACTTGTAAACTGATTGTTGATGCACTATATTTTAAACACAATTAAAATATTCTCCACACATTACTTGCCTTTTTTTTTCTTTTTTTCTTTTTTTAACCAATCAATACAAGTATCATTTTTTTTCATAAAAAATACTACTACACTACAACAATACAATAACATTAATCATATCTTTTTCAATTGATGTGACAATTGCTTCAGGTACTTCATCATTCCCTTTTCATTAATTTTTTATTTTTTCTCTTCTATTCTTTTTTGACTTTTAAGCTCCATCAACATTTAAACGTTCTTTATTCTCGTCTTTCTCTCTTGTCTTTCAGCAACTATTTTTTTCGACGAACCTTTGTTTCGTCTTTTCTTCTTCACATTATCTTCTTCAAGATCACCGTCATTCAGTTCTCTATTTTCATCCACTTGCGTTCTCGACCGAACGTCTATCTCTTGAAAAGCATCATCCGTCTAACCGTCTTCACTTTCTGCATCTCCAACATCAAATAGTGTCCAGGAAATATTTCAGAATTTTATTTGGTTTTATGTGAAGAAGACATTGAAACTATAACATTTTTAAAATAATTTTGTTTTGTTTTGCCTGTTGTCCAATTGTTTGAGAAGTGAAAAAAACTTCTGAAATATTTCTTTAGAACAGTGTTTTAAACTTTAATATTTTTTAAAATTTAAATAATCATGAGAAATATCGATATTTAAATCAGGGGGTTGTTAAAATTATTGATTTTTTGATATATCGATGTTTTTAAAAAATATATCGAAACACCCCCCTTGGCCAAATCCTGGCTACGTGCCTGCGTGTCTGAATTCGTTTTCATCTTCACTTTCATTTTCCAAAATCAATGGATAATACATGGTTTCATCTTCTCTTCTTCTTTCTTTTCTTTCGATATCAAATCACTTCCTTGTTCGTTCTCGAGAAACTTTACATCTCTGCTTTTGTCTATTTGTTTTTCTTTAGGAAAATAAATCCTGTATGCCTTCTTGCATCTCGAGTATTTGACAAATATGCCTTTTCTTGACCTTGCATCTAACTTCTTTCTCCCTTGTGTCTCCGTGGATATAAACGCCTTACACCCAAAAATTTTCAGATACGTGACAGTTGGTTTGTACCCACTCCACTCTTCGGTCGGTGTTTTACCGTGTACACTTGTTTTTCATCTATTTTTCAGATATGCTGCCGTATACACTGCTTCTCCCCAAAAATTCTGCGGCAATTTTGATTCAACCAGTAATGTTCTTGTTACTTCCATGATCGTGCTGTTGGCTTGCTCAGCAATTTCGTTGCTTGGAGCATTATACGGCACTGTTAATTGATGAGCAATACCTTTCATCTTCAACCAGTCAGCCAAATTTTCTGAAACAAATTTTCCCCCATTGTCTGTTCTCAGTCTTTTCAGTTTGTTATTCGAAATGTTCTCCATTCTTACAATTGTTTCTTTCAATTTCTCCGCTGCTTCTGATTTCTCCTTCATAACTACCATGAATATCTGTCTTGACCAATCGTCGACCATTGTCAGAACATATCTGGCATTCCCTATTGATTCTGGTGATATGGGTCCAATTACGTTTACATGCCATAAATCCATCGCCTGTGTCGACTGTCTTCTTTGTGTTCTGTGATGCGGCAACTTCACCATCTTTGCTTTTATGCATGCAGTGTATTCCACTTCATGTCTCTGACACTATTTCTGTTCATCTCTTCCAATGTATTCAAGGATAAATGTCCCATTCTTTTGTGCCATAAGTCAACAGTAACAATTGCTGTCTGCGCTTCTTCCATAACTTCTTTGTTATCAACTTCTACAAGATACTGATTTCCCACTCTTTCTGCTTCTATCAAGACTTCACCTGATCTACACAGTCTTTCAGCTTTTAAATCTTTGAACAATACATAAAACCAATTGTCTACTATTTCGCTGACATGATATTAGTTTTCAAGTCTGGTACGAATAATACTTCTGTAAGTTTCACCACATCTTCCGTTCCCGGTCTGCAAATCTCCACTGTTCCTTTGCCATTGACTTTCATAACTTCATTTTCACTTGCAGTTTGTACTTCAGAATCGTATGCTTCCATTTCGGTAAATCAAGTTTCATTGTAAGACATATGCGAAGTCGCTCCTGAGTTTAACACACAACTATTTTATCCATTCACGTCATGCTCTTCTATTACCGCATTCGCAATCATCATCTTCTTCTTGACTTTATGCTCTTGAATCATTAAGGTCCATTCTTTTTTCGCTTTACTTTGTCCTCTTGATTGTTGAGTTTCTTTCTTGTCCCTCTCTTCTCTAGCCTTCATCCAGCAGTTCTTCCCTTGTGGCCTTTTTTTTGACAATGTTCACACTGTTTTGTTTCTGCAAAATTTCTCTGTGTCCTACTTTTTTGCAAAAATTGCACCTTCGGTTTTCTCGCCCATTCTGTCTTCTATCTCCTTTCGGAAAAGCAAATTCTGCTTTCTCTTCCCAACAATTGTCGCCATTCCATGTCTTCTCATCATCAACCAAAATCTTCCTCATCTTCTCGATTGTCATGTTCTCTATTTGAGCTTTTATTGGATGAACTGTAGAACTGCCCCGCAACGTGAAATTGCGCTACTTTTAGCTTTGTCATCAATGTATTCAAATTTTAGGATTTTGTTTATTGTACTGTAATATGTGTAATTTTGTGGTAAAAAGGAGTTTATAGCGAAGCCAGAGCAAAAATCGTTCCATTCGGTGCGCGTAGCTCGTCAAACGATTTCATCTTACGATTATTATTATAATGAAAGCGCTAGAGAAAGTGTGGATGCGGGGCAGTTCTACAGTTCTTCCCTTTTATTACCTGTACGCTGTATCTGTACTTTTTTCCAAGTTCTCTCAAAGCGTAATAAACGACTTCCTTATCATCCACCTTCTTGCCCAATTCTGCACACATGTTCTGTAGATTAATTATCCGATTTAGGTAATCATTAATTCTTTCTTGATTTTACATTTTTACATCAGTTAAAGCATAATTTGCATTGATCCTCTGTTGTCTTGATTGTGACGCCATATTCTCTTCTACTTTTTTCCATAACTGTTTAGCGTTCTGAATGTAACCATATTTCATGACCTGCATAGTCAATAAAGTCCTTACCAATATCCCATAAGCTTTGGAATTGGCCTTGTTCCATTCTTTCCATATCTTGAGTTTCTTTATATCATCTGCTGTTTGTGAACCTCCTCTTTTCTCAGGTTCTTCGTGCTCCATTGCTTCATTTCACAAGTGTTTTTCTTTTAATAACGTTTCAGTCCTCAGCTTCCAAAGGACTGCTTATTTATTCTTTTACTGTTTGGCCTCTTCTTCATGCTTCTCTTGCCTCTTCTTCTTACTTCTTTTTGGTCTGCTCGGCCTCCTTTTCTTTCTTCTCTTGCTTCT
>JAQIWH010006640.1:0-12573 GCA_034695005.1 Cryptops parisi
TATGTAGGCCGACATGTACATAAACGATAAACATATTCACATTATGCACACTGCATATCTGTACACATGTTACAGTAAGAACCTAAATTCCATTAAAACCCGATTTTGACTAATCAAAAGTAGATTTCACTAAATTTTTTCTATGCCGATTATGAACCATTCTATTACAGCGTTTGGCGGTCTGCGGCCACATTATGTATACTAACCTTCGTGGTTAAAGTCAATCGGATTTTGACTAGTGAGTTCTGGTTTCTCCGAATTTAGTTTTTTACTGTAACACAAAAAAAAACACAAACGTGGGTAGAAAATAAAAACTTTTACATGAACATTGAATGTAAACACACTTGCACCCACACCAACACCCCACACACGACCATAGTCTTTTTCCTACCCTGCCCGTGCAAGAAATACATTTTCGTGGTTGTGGTAAAAGTTGTATGACCCCTAGATAGAAAGAATCTGTTTTGGAAAGAGGTTTTGTCGAGAAATGCATTAATGAACCCAGCAAAAATAATGTTATGTTGCCATCACATCATCATCCTGGCAATTTGAAGATAGTTGTTTTATTGTGGGTGAAGCTCATATGGTTGGAGTCAACCATGAGAATCTCCCTGGGCTTCTTTTTCGTCTGGAATGAGCCTGATTAGAGAGATAAGATGATGGTGGTGGTGTCCTTTGGCTCTTCTGTTTTTTTTCTTCTTCGTCTTTATTTGCTTTCTATTTATAAAGCGTTACAATTTGCATGCAGTGGTGAGGAAAGTCAGTAAATTGGTGGTCGTCACGTGAGCCTTTTTCTTATTATTTTTTTTTCTTAATTGGGACGTTTGTTGTTGTGAAGTCTTGTCGTGTAGTCGGCCATTAAGGGCCTCGATAAATCTGAAGATTAGAAAGTATTATTGTGCAGCTGAAGCAGAGGGCCCAAAGGGCCATGATGACCAAGGGACCATAAAGCAATGCAAACCAACTTGTGATTCATCATAGTTTATTAAATTTGAGATAATGGGTTATTAAAATGACACTCTTGTTAGTGTTATTCAAAAGTTGGAAGTTCGGTGTAAGTGAGGTCTCCATTATAATCGCGAGTGGTTCCATTTTGTCCACATTTATTACACCTATTTCATACTTGTTTTTTTACACGTCGTATAAGTTTTACCTTAACCTCGAGTGAGAAAGTAATCCTGAAAGATGAATTTGTTGATTCATAATTTAGATCGTAAAATGACCATAAACGTAAATATGACTGTATACTTACCTGTGAATCAACTCACTCACCTGGGAGTTAAGATTATACTTTAAAGGACAACATGAAAATTAAAGGTAAATATTCAGAATAAGTTTTTAAACAAGTACATTAAAAATGCTTTTTAAGCATACTCTTTATATTCTGCCATATACAGATATACAGTACTGTATGTACATACATAATGCAAAAAAAAAACAAACATTTTTTGACTTTTGCACTTTTCGATGTATGCGAATTTTAAATTTTTTGCGATCGTTGAGTAATTCGATATTTGATTGATACGAGTTCCGAGTAATTCCATTTTTTGTTTCTGCAATTTTCGATTTATTTATAAATTGCCCCATTTTCACATTTGATTTATGCGGTTTTTTTAATTTATGCGTTTTATTATGCATTTTATTAATGCAATCCCATTGTATGCGTTTTTTGGTACATTGGACTGCCACTGCATAGTATATTTTTATAGTAGGTACATTTATCAACGACTGTAGATGACAGTATACGATATATTCCCAGCTCACAGACTCACAAGTGGAGCTAATATATAAAGAGGATAAAAAAAAAGATATAAATGTAATTTGGCAAAATACAATAATATGTTCTATTTGATTGATTTTATTTACACAGTTGTATAACTTGGAAGCGTACAATTATTGGTTATGTATTAGATTAGAAGAATATTTAAGCAAAAATGAGGTCATATTATTCATACTGCAAATCTGGAATCGGGGATAATTTTTTGTTGTTGTTCACAATTTAAACTTTACTAGTGGTATTAAAAACAAAGCAATATTCTATGGTATTACAAACAAAGCAATATTCTATGTTGGAAGAGAACGTTTTTCGTATTCATGCTTGCGCTATATACCTTGATTATAATAGACGGATAATAATAATTTATTGTATTTTTCCGCATTGCAAAAAAAAAAAAAAAAATAATAAATAAAATATCACTTGCTCATCTTGCATATTGAGTCAGGAAAACAGCAAAATTTAATAAAACTTTTTGAAAGGAAACAGATGGAAATTGTCATATTCAAGCTGACATGCATCTAGTTTAGATATTGCATGAAAATTCTCATCTAGAATCCGTTTTATACAGTAGGTCTAATCTACTTTCTAGTTTGCATTATTCTATTATTATTATCCGAAGATGGGGAAAGAGATTCATTATTTGTGTACATTATTTGTGTGTCATTTATATCACGCGAGGCTGTATGAAATACTTGCTTTTAAATTTGGAAAAAATGGAAAAAAATATCAGATTTCTGATACACGCGCTTGTTACTATAGCTTTGAATATGATTTATTACGCATTTTCTTAAATAACGATAAAGTAAAAAAAAAGTGATGCATAAATCACGCACCATAAACGATGAGAGACATTAAATTTGTTTACGCATGACAATTTTGATTTCTATATTTTCGAATTATTTTACTCGGTAATTTCATTTTTTAAAAATTACTGAATTTGTTTTCATTAATTTAATTAATGATTCGAGCAATGTTTCCTACTGCTGCACAAACTTTGTTTAACATTTTATTGAACGTGCACTTCTTAATTCATAAAGCACGTACGTAAACTGCATTTATATTGGGTCATAGAATTTTTTAAAAAAGTTGAAATTGTACAGAATTTGTGTTATCTCAATTTTTTATGATATACATATATTATAATAGATTAAACCGATAGGCGTATTTCAAGGACATTTTCGTACATTTTAATAAGGATGCCACAATAACTTTTTCTTGTTGTTGTTGTTGTTAATGCATATGTTACCGGCAATGTACAGAATCCAGGGATTTTCTACAACTCCTAGCATCTTTTGGTAAAGTATGAAATGACATCCTGTATAGAAATTGTTTAGGTTAGTTTAGGTAGGTTAACAACATTTTCTTTAATCAAGCCTAAATTTAAACGTAACTTAAACTATTGCATTTTGCGTAGTAGCTATTGCAATGATTGTGGGTAACATATAAGATACACACACACAAACGTTCACATGCAAAAAAAAAAATTATTTTATGCAAACTAGTTTTAGTAAATTCAAAATTTTCACAAAGTTTCGCCATTACTACGTTAACGTAAATATTAAAACGCTTATCGAAAGATAAATCCGTTTTAATGGACAAACAAAAACGATCTTGTCTTCAAAAAAAAAATTCCATAAGTTTGGGATATATATATAAAAAAAAGAGATATCAACTTAATCAATTTGGAAAAGAAAAAAAACAAACAGAAAATTTAAATATCAGCTCTATCAGCAGAGTCAATTAAAATGGTAGGAGATATTTTTTTTTACATGTTATTACTATGCGAGTTTGAATTTTGCCTCAGCCCATATTACTGATAAGAAATTTGTTATGAGTGAGATAAGATTTCATGATGTTTAAAATTGCCAACTTCATTTGGAAGGCAAATTTAGAAGGAAATTCACACGTGGGAACACTCGCATCTTTGTCACATCCAACCACTTATATAGGATGATAGGTGTAAGTATGAACTATATATATTTTTTTGTATTATATGTATTCTGATCACTATCATACAGATATTTATAGCTAGCTACATAGCTTGAAAATATACAGATGCACATGTATTAATTGAAATGTGTTGTCACACGACACGTGGGCGGAGTTACGGAGTCGTTCTATCATGGAGTTGTGGCATTTAGTAGATGTAGTAATGTTGATGTAATGTTGGGAGTAATGTTGCAAGGTGTAACTTGTGTCGCAATATTCGTTTCTCGAGATTTTTTAATATTGTGTATAGTGATGTCAGATAAGACATGGGAATAAATGTCATTTCTCAGGATTTGAAAAGGGCACGGTTTACTCTCATCATTGAAAGTTTTTAGAAGAGACTTAGGTGTTGTTTGCTTTTGCAATAATTTGTTGAGATTATGGTGATTCATGAACATGAATTTATTAGATTGTGAAATACGAATTTAATTTTTACGTAATCTTATGTTCAGTGAAATAAATGTTCACTGTTAACGTATGTAAGTTATGTTTAGATTCACTTGAATTTTTAGTATCGATGAATTTATAATTGCTTTGACATAATTTGATTACGATTCATGAATGTTGCATTTATTATATTTGTGAAACAGGAATTTTTATTTTTCATTCTTATTTGCCAACGTGGATTGTCATTCAAGTGCGATATAGTGCCTGTTTGTGTGTGTGTGTGTTAATGACTTACAGTACACTATTAATGCTTTAGAATAAAATTTAAAGACTGATCGATATTACCATGGTAACAATAACCAAACATGTAAATAAGGGTAGTTTAAGTAATTTTATAACCTAATTCTCAGTATACCACGTGACATTGGTACCTATTCTAGATGCGTATTCATTAGTTAACTAGCTCTATGCCCTTAAGAAATAAAATGATTTAATTGATTTAATTTATAAACACAATTCATTGATTCGAGTTAAATCTTAAAAATCTCATATTACTTCGCAACATTCGTTCATTGTTTACATTTCTTCTTTGTGTACAATGTTTACTTCATCTCAGTTACTGCTTACGTTTGTGTTGGTTTGGTAACACATTCACTATGTTATGATATTTTTCCTTCTGTGTGTTACGTTTGTTTTTAGTTGTTATGGAAGCATCGTTCTACGGAAAGAGGCACAGAGAGAGAGAGAGAGAGAGAGAGAGAGTGAGGTAGAGAGCGAAAGATGCCTTGGAGACTTTTATATTGTTTAATACTGATTGTATGCCCGTCAATAATGACGGAACAAATTCCTAAAACATTCTGATGCATTCTGATTTGGGATCCTCTTTCATTACTCATCTTTATTTACATTGACGTTGTTATGGTGAACCTTGACAAATTTTGTTTTATTTTAAACTATTAAACACGATACAAAATAGTATCCCAATGAAAGTGTACGATTAAGTTTATGCCTTTAAAGATTTATGCTTCAGTGGTTTAAACTAAATTGTCAAAATAGCTTAATGTAATTTAGAAACGTACAATATAGCAACTACTTTGACGTCAAATGGCAATTTATAACAAGGAAAGAACATTGAATTCACAGTTTTTCAATGAACTCAACTAAGATCTTGAAGAAAAGAAAGTTGTTTCAACTGAAAACTGTGATTCAGTCTTTGGGGGGGGGGAGTCACCAAAAGATATGTTGAGAACATTTAAGATTACTTTATTAAGACTGCACTTGGGGATTTACCACATGTCAGCGTACAGTACCTTTATTACAAGGTAATTACTTTATTTCATTAATTATTATTTTTATTATTATGGTATCTGTTTTACGATACAATTCATAATAATTGTGCATATCATTCCCAGTTCTAAGAATTTCATGGAAAGTTGGAGACCGCACAATGTATGACCTTAGTCAATGGTTATGGACCTTAGTTTTAGATATGACTATCATGCTGACCCTCTTGAGTTAAATTCTAGTAAACGATTATATTTTTTTCCAGGTTTGGGAAAAAACGCAACTAAAACGGTAATTGACCAACAAGTTAACCACTTTAACAAGGTTATGCAGGCACGTTTGATTCAATGCAACATAAACATATACACAGGAATCTTAAAGTGATGTATCTTCTATATCTATAAGTTTGGACTGTTTTGATGGGGGAAGAGATAGACTAGAAGGTGAGATGTGTAGTCCCCCCCCCCTTAAATGGGAGACGATGGGTTGTTCAGTTTGGCATTTTATCACTATATAGACTACAGTGCTACACCACTATTGGTATCATTCCTTGAAGAGTCGACTGTTTCTTTTTTCTTTTTTATATTATTTATTGGTAGGAATGTTTTGGCAAAAACGAAGCACTGCGGGGGTGTTGGCCAAAACACATTTTCGCCTTTCTTCTCATTCATTGGATGCTGTGGATCCAAAATGGATGGTCTTCACCGTCCACAAATTGTCTCGAAACATCCTCCACCCTAACTTTCTCTTCTCTTTATATATATATATATATAGATACACACACACTTTCTTTCTGTATAGGTTTCTTTTGAACTTTCCTTTCCTCACTATTTTTTTTTCGTATTTTGTTTTCTTTTTCGGAGGAGAGAAAAGTGTGTAATGTAACGGAGATAGTAAACGATGCCCCCCTATTTTTATTTTTTTTTTGGCTCTCTATTTTATTCCTGTGCTTGATTTATGAAGCCTGAACTGATTTCCTAGTATGTATGTAATTGCCTAACATTCCACGTGGCTTGCTTGATCATCTTGATACGAATAAATCACTTCCAAGGTTAAATTGCTAACAATCCAATACACTCAGTCGGTGGTTGTTGTTATTATGTTATATATTTTTTTTCTTATATTAATTTTACAGTTTTTTTTTTAAAGTAAAGAATGGTCGAACGGGGATATGGGAGTTTGTTGTTTGCTTTTTTTTTTGCTCAATAGTAGTTCAACTTTCGTAGATTGTATTACTACGCTTTGTATTTTACCTGAAGCCATGTTGTCTTTTCTTTGCCTCATTTACATGAATGACCTTTTTTTATGTCAAAAAGAAAATTAAAGTTAATGTTGAATTATTTTTAAAGTTAATAATGCAATATAATAAGTATAAGTTGAGTTATGTAATACCTAAAAATAGTAAAAATTGATACGTTCATGAATCACCTAGTTAAAGTGTGAAAAGTATTATTTCATGACATAGTTATTTTCGTCTGTTACGTTAGTTTGGTTACTCTTACTTATTGGATTTTATGTTACCTTCATGAAATAACGAAAATTCTTCGCGTGACGTAGGATATTTGAGTTTAACGAGAATATATGTAATACATATTCTTCGTGTGAACATATGCACATGTGCGATAGTCATATACGATTAGAAAACATAGTAAGCCACATATGTTATACTGTACATGTAGTATGTACACCATTATGTAAAAAGAATTTATTGAAAAAAAATTATTACATAACAAAGTGGTATTTATTTATTTACATATATCGTTTTTAATTGTTTTTATTTATCTAAATCACGCATTGACATTATTATCTAATATCTGGCGCAGTGGTACATAATATTACGTTTCATAAAACTAGCTTTAGTGTTATGTTTACAACATATACAATTATACAAATTGTAGATTATTTCAAGCATATCTAAAATATTATTTTTTTTGGTACTTGTGTATTGAACAACAGCCACTGCCGTGGAAGCGGTTGTTATTTAACTAAACTGCTGTTTGTGAGTATAGATACCAGTTTAAGTTTGTTAAATAACCACCAATTTTATCATTAATCATAAAATTAATATTTGTTTTAACTAATGTCTTTAAACTAGTATCTATATCCACAGATATGTGGCGCCCTCATACCGGTAGTTGCTGTTTAATACACCATTTTTTGTTCTAAATTATTTATATTCAGTTTGTTATTTTTTATACCGGTGCTTCTTTTACAGTTAGAATTCCATACTTGGCAGTGTGACATTTAAGAAATGGAAAATAAATGTAAAGAAATCTTTATTGTATGCAGATAAGAAATAACCCTGGGTTTTGATACGAAACTTGTAAAAATGCTTCCAAGGGTCATTTTGCTTTATCTTGATGAGGCGCCTTTTAGGTCTCATTTTCAGTAAAAATAACCGTTTTTTAAAAATAAATTTTAACGGAAATTGATCGATTAGCTTATTTCATGAAATTAATGTTGCATAATACATGTATAGCGTTGCAGATGAAAGCTTGGGTTTTATTTTTTTCCTCCATGTGCATATATTTTTTTAATCTTTTATTTTAAAATATATTGTAATACAACGGTCAGGGCTGAAATAATGTTCTCAGCATTGCACGGGCGTTGCATTTGAATCGAATGTTTATAATTTAATTTGATTAAGCCACAAGTGAAGTGATAACCATCTATTAGTGAATAGTTTTGAACTTTTTATTCAATGTTTTGACTAACACATTGACTACTTGAAATTTTATTGCTGTTTTTGTTTGTTTTTTACAAATATTATTCATGTTTAATTATCTTTAAATATAAACGTTTTTTATGGATTTTTTTTTATTATTTAAATTTTAATTTTGAATGTTGGATTTGAAATAAGGGTCAAGTGCGTTCAAAAGCACTCAAAAAAAATGTCACCCACAAAAAATCTTATCAATGTAATAATACGAAATGCTATCTACCAGGTCATTGGCCGAATTTGTTTATGGACTTTTATTAAAATATTGAATATGTAATACAAATATAGCTGGACCTTATATACAGTCTACACACCTAATTATTAGTATACCTTAAATATCAACATTGAAATCTAAATAGAATTGAAGGATCATCTGGTGTAAAAGAGTGTTAAGTAACATTTTTACGAGCAAAAGGCATTTAGAGATCTGAACTTGCTGTCTATGAACTACTTCACACTTCTTTCACTAATATCTTTGAATATATTGTTATTTTTGTCAAAATTATGCGTTAGGGAGGTAGAATTGCACCTAACACATTCGAAAATGCTCCTAGATCTAGGTCATTTTTGACAAAAATGTTACTCAACACCATTTTACACCAGACTTTAATTTTATAATCCATATTAAATTTTACATGGGTTTGGTTAGTTTAAGGAAACTTGGATGTATAAAAGTGAAAAAATTTTGGTAGGTTTACATTTTTTTTTCATTTTTGGTTGTGAGATTGTGAAAAATTGCAAACAAAACTTCGAAACCGTTTCATGTTGTCAGTGAAAACGTGGATTCAGTTTAGACTTTTTTATATATATACTTATAAAGTGATAAGAGTTAGTTGGTGGGGGTATACAAAGAGGTGTATATCTCGGTATGTTTGAAGGTGTATACTTTTTTTGCTTCTATGTGTGTGGGGGGTGTAGGGAGGGGAGTTACGATGGTGATACTGATAGGAAGTGCAAGGAGGTATAGGCGTCGGGACCATCGCTTATAAATCAGTTGTGGGCTGGATAAATTGCCGGCTCGACTATTGACAGAAATTCTGAACAGATTTGGACGAGTGTAGAGCTTTTGTGTTGGGCCCGAGTCGTCCGAAGGAATAGATCATGTTGGCTGCCTGCCTTCATGCTTGTAAATAAAAGCTTTCAAAAGATTTTCGGAAAGTGGACTTTGTTGGGAAAATATTTTCTCCCTGAAAGCTATGTGGATGGGAAGAAAAGTTGAACGTTGATATACGGAAATGCTCTTCGTCGTGGAAACAGATGTCAGTGTTAAGGCTTAGTGTTAGTATTTTTTGTGGGTGTTTTTTTTTTATCGTTGTTTAGCTTCCGTCAAAACGTATTAGGTGGAAATACGAATATTGATTATTTCACGCATAATAACCAGAATTTTGTTTACGTTATATCACTTGATATAATGCTGTTCTGGATTTGGGAAAATTGGGGATTATCTATAATCATCAGTGAGTATGGACCAATGAAACACTAATGACAGTGAAATTAATATGAAGGGCTTAGGGTAATATAATGATAAGCCACTTTTTTTTTAAAAAATTGTTCAGGAGAGCTGTTTTTTCTGGTGAGAAACTCCATGGAGTACCATACTGAGCAGTAAGTTGATTCTCTAGTCTATATTATGCTGTCATTTTCTGTAAAGTCCAGGAAGTGGTAAAATTACAAGTTAGAAACGGTACTGAGGGACAGTTTCATGTGAAAATGTCTAAAAACTGTGGCTTATCATTATATTGCGCCCAGAGCCATTCATATAGTAAAATGCTCTTTTTTTATACAGTCTATTATGGGTTTATACGTGGTTGATTATCCATATTTTCAGTTATCTAGATTTCAAAACACGTTTATTAAAATGCTTACTTGTTATTCAATAACAAATAGGGTTGTTATTGGTTTTTAAAATTTTTCCTCTAGTGTTTTTTTAGATTTTCATCATTAATTTGAATGTAGACCTACATAATTAACGATTTCTGTATGTACTTACACAACACATTTTGATACTTATAGTACAGTATATTAAATTTCTCGACTTTGGTTATACGTATCACATTACATACAGTGCCGGTATGTAATGTTAAAAGTGCTATATAAAAATATTAATTCAATGAAACATTAATCGATGGTTTAAATGCTTCATTTGAAAGATTTAATGTAATACTGCACAGTGAATAACGCTACTACAGGTTGGGCCTCACTAATCCTGAAGGCTTGTGACCAAAAAGTGGCCGGATTAGCGGTTTTCCAAACTAATGAAGCTTAGGTAACATGACAAAATAAACTGTGAAATTTACAAATTATGAATCAAAGTATTCGCAGAAATTAAAAAATATATGATTCAAAGTATGTGCAGTAAATATCACTGTAGATTCCAATCGTGCCGAACAACCGAAGCTGCTGCCGAACTAGTGAATTCCGCATTAGTGATGTGTCCAACCTGCATTTAACGCGATAAATATGTATAAACAATGTAGTGCCTTGCAAAACCGATACCGTTTGCATTTAAATTAACACAAAATGAAGGTGCAAACCAAATGAGAATGTTGACCTCTAAAGCGATTGAATAAACGTTTTTGGTTTGGATTTCTTTTCCGCCTTCAATTGGTGCCCTGTGATGAAAATGACGACTAAATTCGGGTCATGTACGGTTCACTTTTGGATTCTTGTAAGATTCATTCGACATTGACGGCAAAGCAATGAGTGGGGATTACGAGGATGTAACTCTGTTTTCGTTTTATGTCGCGCCCGAATTTTCTCACCGTACATACTCGTGTATGACGATACTCGTCGTCATCATCATTAGCGCACCATCAATGGACCTTTCATTACGAAGGTCAGCACAACACCTGACGTTCCATAACCCTGGCTGGTAGCAGACACTGGTCAGACACAGACGGCTGGGTCCTTTCCCTTTGGAGAGTCCAGCGACCGTTGGACGATCTCACTTTTCTATGCGGGGGCGTGAAATGTCACGTGATATGACACCATCACAAAAAAGCTTCAAGATCAATGAGAGAAACGCCTGTAGCCAAGCGCCGCCTGTCTGTCAGTTCTCAAAATCAATAATAAAAGGCGACCATTTTGGACGTTGCCTGACTTGACCAGAGGGAATGTCACGTGGTACATGGACCATCTTTCAAGTCCCAAGTTGTTTTTTGTGGTCTTTTTTGTATGCATTTTTTATAATCGTGTACAGAATTGTTTTTTTTTCAAGTGTCAATTTTTTAGGTGTTTCAATAAATAGAAAGGGTGTGGTAGCAGAGCAGAAACATCTATTAATTAAATCTCCACTATGTTGTATGCGTAGTCTTACTCGTTCAGTAGATACTTTTTTTTTGGTACGAAATAAGAGTATGAAACAGTGCTGTTGAAGGGGGGGGGGCGTTAATAGATTTGATAAAAGTTGTTGGGTAGTGTTAGCGTTGGAGTGGCCAAAGAAATGTCAAGTTGGCTGATGAAGTGTGAGAGGTTTGCAGAAAAGGTCTGGGACCACTAAACGTCACGAAATTAAGGCGAGGGGGTCAAAACCGAACACAAGTGGTGCAGAAGAACAGAAGAGAAAATTGAATTTGGCAATGGGCTTTTCTCAGCTTCTGGCAGTACTGGGGGAAAAAACTAGGCTTTCAAAGAAGACATTTAAATAAATTTATTTACCCTATACTTTGATAAGAGTTACGAGTGACAATTTGTATTTTAGAATTGAGGGTTATGAGATATAACTTACGCAATTAATGATTTTATGTTGATAAGTACCGTAAGTCAATGGCAAAGTCGATCTAATTATAGCAATAATCTAAAACTTATCTTTGGTGACTATAAAAAATAATCAATTATTAGTGATAAGGATTTTGTGTGTTTTAAACTCTTCTTCATGAAGTAAAGGTTGATTCATTGAATGAAGTCGACGTTGGAAGGATGATGGGATGTGGGAAGATGCTGCTATTGACATAACTCCTACTGCCATCTGGTTTGCAGAATAGGAATTTTTCGCTTCCAAATGTATATGTTACCTTCAAAACCCGTAATTTTAGTCAAACTAAAATTAACATCAATTTTAGAACTAAAATTAACTGATCGATTTTAGCCGCATTTGGCGACCTGCGGTCTTATTAACTAACCTATATTTCGTGGTTAATCGGGTTTTGAATAATGGGATAGGATTTTAACTGAATTTTTTTTACGATAAACTCTAATTCCAATAAGCAACATAACCAACCGCTTGTTATCAGCTAATCACTGTAACATATTAGTTTGATGTATAAGCAGTTTATAATTTTGCAGGAAGCAAATTTTGATTTGAATTGGTAATAACCTGAATGAATGCCTTATTAGGCTTACTGTACTTTTGCCAACCCAATATGAAACTGTCATCAATAATACTATTATGTGTGTGTGTATTATGCGTATTATATAT
>JAQIWH010006641.1:0-12565 GCA_034695005.1 Cryptops parisi
AAAGCAGTGTTGAATCAGTTACAAGCCAAACACCAATCAGGGACCGAAAACGCCTTTCACTTTGTATTCTTACGCGCCTTAAGTCACCTTGGGAAAGTAGAGACTAGGAATAGACTACATTCGACTAGTGGCAGAAAACGAGATGTGAATCGGTCTCATAACTGATTCAATGCTGCTGTATAAACCTGAAATGGAGTATAATGAGAATGACACTGACCCTTGCGTTCAAGATTATTCAATTTATAACTTTTTAACCATGAGAGATACGACTTAAAAGTGAATTTCAAAGTTCACTTTGTTGGTATTGTAGGGACCGACAAAACCAACCCGAATTGACCAAACGGAATCGCGATTGCTACATAACTTCAAAAGTTATGACGAAAATAAGATCAGCAATGCAGAGAAGTAAACGGTATTGCAGAGAAGTAAACGGTATTGCGGAGAAGCAAACAGAGTCGAGCCAAATTCATTGTAAACTTTTTTTTCCCCGCCAGTTGGGATTGGTTCCCTCTTGGACCGCAATGTTAAAGCCTATATAAACATAAATATGGACTATCCTGTAGTTAACTGCCTTGTTTATTACTGCGATTCCACTTCGCTGAAAAGAGAACAGCAATGTTAAAAGGTTGTCCAAAAACCAAAATTTTCTATTTACTTGTTATAATATTCAAAATAATAATGTTTTAATTGCGTTCTGAAGAACAATTGGACAAAAACAAACACAGAAATTACAAAAGGAAATGCAAGGAATTAAGAAAATTTAAAATAAACACAAAAAATACAGTACTACTGTACATGTATTGATAATATTGATGCATATACATATGCTGTATAGATTTTTAATGGGTTTGGTAAGGTGCTATGGTAATTTAAAGAGCGGTGATCAGATATTCAAATTCTGTTATCCGGCAACCCTCCAATCTCAGTGGTGTCGGATAAGAGGGTGTTCACTGTACATTTTGCCAAAAAATGCAATAGGACATGGACTAAAAAACACTAAAGAAATGCAGAAAAACAAATTGTTTTAAAAATATTGTTCCCATATTTTCGTGACAGCGTTTGTATTACATACAATACGCTAGTATCAATTTACTGTATATAAAAAAATTGATATAAATCTCAGGTATATTTCTAAACTTGTCTGAAAGTTGAAAGAGTTGTAGACACTCAATTATTCGACGCATTATGGGAACATTGCCTTTTCCATTAAGGTTTTATTTGGCGACATTATCACCCATTTAGTGCAGCAGCGTGACATCAACGGGTGAATTCCGCATCTTGCGGATTTTTCCCTGAATCACAGTGGAAATTCTGGGAAATGCAGTAACGCCCTTGAATCCATTTTTGCACGGTTTGTTTGATATGCAAACAGGAACTTGAACATCGTAAAACCATAATGAAATTAATTGTCATTCTTTCCTCATCACTTTTGCTAAATGAATTTTTAATCATCGGTTTCGTTATGAATTTCTTACAAAAAAACTATGACGTCAATGCTATTATTATTATAAATTTATTGCAATATCTTTCAGGTTGTGTTGGAAATGATGGGAAACAAAAGATCATCTGTTGTATCGATTGCCGTATATCATTATACAATACCAGTGATAGTAATGATAGTGATTCTAATCTAGTACCTACTTGGTACACACTGTATTATCGATTCATGATTTACTAGTAAATTTAGCCTACTACAGGTTAAGGTTTCCTGTTATTGCATCACACATGTTAATGATACACTTATACACTTGATCGTTGCATTTATTTACTATACGTGGTTATGGAGTATATGATTTGTTACACTCTTTATATTAGCTTCACTTGTGAGTTTATGAGCTGGGAATTGAACGCATACTGTCATTTACAATCGTTTATGATACTATCAATGTACCAAAAAACGGCATAATACGAGAATCGCATAAATAAAAATACCGCATTAAGTCTAATGTAAAAAATCGCATATATAAAATAAGTGAATCGAAAATTGCAGTAAAAAATGGAGTTAATTCAAAACTCGCACTAATCAAATATCGAATTATTCAACGATCGCATAAATTGAAATTCGCATAAATAAAAATTCGCATAAATCAAAATTCGCATAAATCGAAACATGCAGTAATATAAAAATGGAATTACTCAAAACGTGCCTAAATTGAATACCGAAATACTCAAAAGATTGCATAAAATTTTAATTCGCATAAATCGAAACATGCAGAATCAATAAATGGATTTTTTTTGCGTTATGCATACATCTGTATATGACAGTGGGGTATATAAAGAGTATGCTTGAAAAAGCATTTTCAATGCATTAATTAATTATTATAATTTTAAATACTAAAAATATAAAATTTTAAATTGTATTCTAAATTAATAATTATTTTTCCATTGTCAGGGGGGAGGGGGTATAGTACATGACGTCTACTTTTTAAACTAATTCACATAGATATTAAGTGTGACATGTAAAGTGGTGGACTAAACATATCTTAAAAATGACGAAAACACATATTTCAAATACCTTTTTTCTTTGTAGTGAGAAATTTTGGAAAGAAATTTTCCAAATTTTCTTTTTCTCTTTTCGGATCCGTTTTTAACTGGTTTTTTTTTTTGGTACTCTAACAAAATGTTTTAGTAAGGTGTGACAAACTGGGGTACAAAGGTTCGTGACACACTGGGGTACAAAGGTGTGACGAACTGGATCAAATTGCAGGAATTCTTGTCTTAACTTGTAACCAATTCGATTTTTTCAAATCCTGGAAGTGTTTTCTAAGAATCAGCTACAGGAACCCACGTTTCGTTAGAGTGTTTGTGAAAGTTTATTATAATTAACAACTGAATGCAAAATACAACAAAAACAAACAACAAAAAATATGTCACAAAACCTGTCATACGCATTTTGTTATCGTTAATATTCAAAGTCCGAAAATTGTTTATTATACAATAGTAAAAAAAGTATAATGTACATTTGGTACTAGCAATGTATAGAATCCAGGCATTGTATAGAATATCTAGGTCTATTTTGTGAAAGTATGCACTTCTTGTATAGAACGGTTTAAGTTAATTAAAGTAAAGTTAGTTTACAACATTTTCTCTAAAAATACAAAAAATAAGCTTAAATTAAGCCTAAATTTAAAGTTAACCTAAACTTTTGCTCAACGTGATTATTCCAATGCTAATTTCATACTTTGCCAAAAAAAAAAGAGCTATGATTCTATACAATGCCGGGTTTGTATATAACACTAGTAAAACACATGTTAAACAATGCAATACTACATGTACATATGCCGAGTAATACCGAGTACTAAGTATCACAGTCGTTTATGAGAATATTACTGTCCAATGTATCAAAAACCGCATAGTTCTTCGCATAAAAATCACATAACCTATATAAAAAAAAATCGGATATAGAAAATAAATAAATCGAAATTGTAGAAATCAAAAATTGAATCACCCAAAATTTGCATAAATAAAAATATCGAATTACTAAAACAATCGCACGAATTTAAAATCGAAATTCGCATAAATCGAAATATCAAAAATTGATTTTTTTTGTATTTTGTATAAAAATACATAATGCAAATTATGTTATGTGTGTTGTCGAGTAATAAATTGTCACCATATTAATATTCATTGTCAAACTGCTATTTAAAATATGAATCCTGCAAAAGTTCATCCAATCATCAACTCTTTAATTTACAACAAAAAATTTTTACTCAATACATAAAAAAACAAAACATAGAGTGATAATTTATTGCAAAAGATATCAAAATGCATACAAATAATAGGATTATTGCATATTGCTATTTTAGATACATAATTATTGCTACAAATTCAATGACGCTTGAAAAGTGACGAAAAAGCCTTGGAAACACTTGAAAAGCCACTAGCACAGAATATGCCTTGTGACGTTGAATGACGACACAATGATTTTTTTGAAGACAACTTGCTTTGGCATCATTCAGTGTGGATTGCACCAGCAGGCCAACTTGCAGAGAGTCACTACAACAACGCTCCAGAAACACCTCAAAAAGAAGAAGAAGAAAAATAATAATAATTGACCATTTTGAAAGAAGAACACAGGTCGAAAAAATTTGTAGTTCACGAATGAGCAGTATGGAATATTGAAAGCTTGCTGTTAACGAAACGGTTAGTTTTGCATTATTTTTCTTTTATTTTGTATTGAATATGTACTGCTGCTGTAGTCTTGATGTGACATGTGTAGCAAAGTGTGTGAATAAGCACTTTGAAAAAAAAGTTTGACAACGATGTTGACAGAATGGTAAGTTGTTGACAGAAAATCTTGTTGCAGCGATGATTTTATATTTTTAGTTTTGTATGAAGTTTTAATTGTTTTTTTTGAAGTTTAAAATTTTTCAATAAGTATTATTCTATAATTTTTTGAAAAATCAAAATTCTTGTTTCATTGGAGCGATAACAGTGATTTTTGGTATCGCACTAGTACATTACCATACAGTGGTATAAGTACCATCAACTTATTAGTTAACTAGTGCTAGATGATGTATAAATTAACTAATAATTGTAGTTAAATTCAAATATACAGTACCGGTACCCTACTTATTTTGTATTATATAAGTGTATATATTGATTTGCAAATATGTTGTTTCAATACTATGTTTTATTATAATTGATTATAAACATTTAGAATTATTTTCTTAATTAATTAATTATTTTCGGTTTAAATTGATGTTGCTTAATTTTCGCGGTATTGTCCTCGTTATGATGCCAAAGGATTTCTGGGGAATAATTTGGCATGGAAAACCAATTTGTCACTGAGCTAATTTAAAAAAGACTTCTCGGAAAACCTCAAACTTTAAATAAAAATAAAAACAAGTTCATCAATGTTTAATTATTAATTTTTGATAATTAACGTTTATACCTACTCGTGGTAATAAATTAATACTTTTTAAGTACATAATAGTATGCTTGTTCTTGATTACCCAGCTGCGTTTATTTATTTGATTTATTATTTATAATTTGTAATACAATGCTGTTTTTTGTTTATAAAAGGGAAAAACTGTTTGTGTTACAACTTAAATGTGAAAAGTCTAGACGATAATGATTGCGATTTATAATGTACAGGGTGTTTCAAAACTGATTATGCAATATAACTACTAGAATTTTTTATTGCACACATGTCAGCTGCATTTGAAATTTCTGTGTAAATAAATATACAGGGTGAATTATTTAACGTATATAATAGCACAAAATCCATTGCACACATGTCTGCTGCATTTCTGTATAAATAAATATACAGGGTGAATTATTTAACGTATATAATAGCACAAAATGGTGGTTTTGTAGTTTTATAATATATAGTGTATTGACTAAACCGGTATTTATATAGATCCACTATATTTATATACTGTACCAGTGCAGTATACACTTAATTTAATTTTGTGATTTTATTTTATTTTCATTTTAAAATTATTTTCACCCCATTGGGATAATCGATACAAAACAGCAATTCAATACATATTTTATTGAATTTATTATGTATATTAAATTAGTAAATTTATTATTTGTATTATATGTATATTCTACTATTTATACAACATATACAGTTGAATTCAGCATTACACTGTATGTATACAGTAAGTACTGTACATGCGTAAATTCAGTGCACATACATACATATACATACATACATACATACATACATACATACATACATACTTACATACATACATACATTGCTTACATATATTATGTATGTATGTAGATAGTGAGTTTAGTATTACAACTACAACATCAATGCCATATTTGAATTCAATACTGTAAATGTAATCAGCTCTCCATTCCCTTATTTGAAAGAAATTTTTTGACTGTAACTGTATAGTGTATTAAATTATAGTAAAGTGTACTTTAGTAATTAGTATGTACTTTACATAGTGTACTACAGTATTCTACGAAAAAAAAATAATGTTTTTTTTTGTCACCCCTTCCAACTCCTCTTTGAAAACCATGCACACCGGCCTGTTGGTAACTGTGAACTTACTATAATAGTACCAGTTCTGTATACAGTTATAGCATAGACTAAAGAGTTAGAAGTACAGTTCTAACTCTTTAGTCTATGGTTATAGCACAGCACTATACTAATAAACAACATATACTTGATATTTTCTCGGATCATCTTGAAACAAATCGTTATCTATTACTGCACCCGTAGAGTTTATATAGGATATCTTTATTTACATCTTATGTAATTTATGTCTGGAAGTTAAACATTTTGTTGCTGTAAAAAGCACTATAGATATAACAGCACACCAGTTATGAAAAGTAAAGTTCTGTACGATTAGAGATTTTTCCAGCAATATACACTTGATAGTCTATATATGTATAAGCGTTTGGTCTTCTAAGTTTCAATAGCTGTGCTCAAGCAAACTCAATGAAGGCCAATACATTTTTTTTCTGTCCATTTTGGTTTATAACAACTTGACTACTATTCTGTAAGTACATAGTCTGTCGCCTGGAGGCCCCACTGAGTCATCAGCTCGAAATCACGAAAAGTGGAAGGCGGGCAATAGCCACCTACGCACCTCTCATTCCCACGCATTGTGTTATGGCCTTCAACAACATGATGATATGTTGAATCTGAAAGAATAGCACCCACAACATCAAAGGGTTCTTGACATTTGATTTTTTGGAGTATAATAATATTGCTGTCACTTTTTTTTTTGTTTGTTTGCTGGCTACAGTTGCCCCTAAAAGTAGGTTGTGTGGACATCATGTGAGAGCTGTTATGAACCCTGTATATAATGAGAATAGATAGAGGTTGCTTGCCTTCTCCATAAAATTGGGAATTTTTATAGTTCGTGGAAAGGACCACTCAACATTTTATTACTTTTGGGGCTTTTCTACATGGAAATTGTTTGCAATTCACACTTTCGAGTAGGATGTGTTCTTTTGCATGTAATTGTTGATTTTTGGATAACCTACATATACAAAATTCACATATTTATTGTGTGTGTCAAATTTGACACGAATTAATTTTGGACAACATCATTATAGTATATGATCATGTTAGAACTCAGACTAAACTTGAGTTATAAACAATTGTATCCGGGTTTTGAACACATACTAACTCAACTGATTTGTAATTCGATATCAAAAGTTCAATGTATTCGAAAAATAATGAAAATTTAGTTGGCAATTTAATAAGAGTGGATGATAGGGAGTTGTAGATTAAAAATATCCAAAAGTCATATGCATACCTATGTTAACATTTTACTATGAATAGGTGAATAGTTGATAAAATTTTTGATAACGAATGATATATCGAGTAATCATCGACTGTTATTTTTAGATATTGATGTGTATGTATACTTGTGTATAACCATAGGAAATTTAATTAAAATTGAACAATCCGAACTGTTCAGCTTCTGGGTATATCATGGTATGATATACAGTTGCGGATATAGTACTTGAAATTTATCGATCTGTTATTAACAGTGTTGTATAATATAATCTCATTATAAAAATAATTACGAAAAAAAATAAGTGCAAAAAAAAAAATAAAATAATAACTATTAGTGATGAACGAGGAAAACTTTTTGTAAATTATTGTTTTTCAATCATCAACTGAGATTTTTGCCAAATCTTTTCCAAGGAAACATACATTATAATTTTCTCCAATACATACGAGCTTGTGTTTTTTTTCTTCTCTTTCTGAAATGCAATATGATTATATACTTGTTGAGCGAGGTCACTATTTTTCAGTTTTTTAATGATAATCATTAATTTTTAGCATTCCCAGCTATATGTTACATGATAGCTCATAGTATATAGTTAAATTGTGGGAGTCGATATGTATTGGACTTGGAAATCATTTCCTGGTTTTATTTAATACATCGGTACTGAGAAAGTAAAGTAATGCTGACATTATTTACAATGATTTTATTATTCGTCACCCCCCTCCCTAATGAACGTTATTCTTAAGTTTCTAACTAATCTACTCTATAATTGGCAATAGTGGTTGCGCTCACAAGAATGTTTCCATAGCAACGCATGGAAATGCTTGGCTGTTACTGGCTTATCCATTGGCCAGAACAGCATCATATTTATTATCTGAACAGTCATTGGTTGATCAGTATCACGTGATACCCAACAGGGCAAATTTCAAGAACTCGTGCACACATATAGCTCACTGTTTATATTTTAATTTCAAATGTTAATCAAGTTGTAACGGCAACAGTTATAAGTGCTATAACATTATCGAGGTACGGTATTGTATATGATGTATAGGCCATATACGTCATAGACGGTATATGTTGATATGTTATAGATGCGATATATGGAGCCGATGTGTTGACATTGACGGGTTACTTCTAGTTTTTATGTGCATGCTGCATAGTGTACAACTTGGCATACTACTTGGACACAATTTTCTGTTGAAAACCTTTACATAAACATGTACGCAATGACAATCATATAATAATTGAAGGATCTAGTGTAAAAGAGTGTTAAGTAACATTTTTCCAATTGACGGGTTACTGCTAGTATACATAATGTACAAACTTGGCATATTACTTGGACACAATTTTCTGTTTGTAAAACTTTACATAAATATGTACCAGTACACAATTATATGAAAGTTGAAGGATCTGGTGTAAAAAAGTGTTAAGTAACATTTTTCCAATTTCGAGGAAAACGATTTGAACTTTGCTGTCTATGGGCTACTTCACACTTCTTGCACTAATATCTTTGAACGTATTGTTCGTTTTGATCAAAAATATGCATTACGAAGGTAGAACAACATATTCGAAAATACTTCTAAATCATTTTTTGAGACAAAAATGTTATACTTACACTCTTTCACATCAGGCCCTTCAATTATATGAAATCCATCACCGATGATTCATAATGACATGATTATTTTTTTTAAGTATTAATTGCATATTTGACGTGCAATTCACTTTTTTTAAATTACTTGAAATTACATTTGATGTCGCAAAGTAAGTTGTTGTAATTGGTGTGACTATCAAGAAATGGAAAAACAAAAACAATATGACATTTTTAAATAACCTTGTGTTACGAACCTGTTGCAAAATATTCCATTCATCAAAACATTAAGAAAGCTAGACAGAAGATGATTAGTTTATCTTTTTTTTTTTATCATATTTTATCTATCTTTTTCACATCATACAACATGAGATGAAGAAGTGTTTGCATCTGTAAAACTTGGAACCGCGGACTTCCAGGAAGTGATTTTACGAGCTGCCCAGTTTTTCTTCTTCTGTCTTTTTTTATGATTATATTTTTCATTCTGGTTTGTTGAGAGATTTCCCTGGAAATGAGGGGAGTGAAAGCAAAGAAAAGAGACTTGCGTACAAAACTAGGAAAAGGTCTTTCGAAGAAAAGGATCCCGTCCATCAAATGCTGTAAAAATGCCATCTTCTTCTTCCATCCCAATGGCCCTAGAGTCACAAAAGCCGCTGTGGGATTTTGTCAAAGGGGAACTGGATAAGAAAAGTGATAAAAAGAAAAGGTGTATAATTGAATGATAAACATTTTTCATTCAATTCAAAACATTTTGGGGAGCACGTAAAAAAATATATAATTTATATACAGTACATAGAAATATATTGATATTCCAATAAAGATCATGTCAAATAAGGGAATAGATGTAAAAGCCGCAATTCTTAATTTTTATTTAGACGAACCAATAAAGTTAGGGCGTTTTTCAAAGAAGTTAGTATGACATATGAAAAACCGTATGCTTTTTATTGGGTTTTTTGATGGTTTCTAACTTTAGATCTTTCCAGTGTCTGGTCATGTCCATGCAAATAAAAAATACAAATAAAACACATTTAATAAATATTTACTTGCATTTTCACCTATATTACATTTTTAATGATACATTATTTGACATGTAATATACGTTACATTGCATTATTTGACACTTGATGGAAAATGAAATTTTTATACTTTTTATAATATTTTCACTTGTGAGTTTGTGAGTGAGTGAGGGAGCTGGAAATTGAACTACACTACAGTCGTTTATGAGAATATACAATATAGCTCCAATGTACCAAAAAACGCATAAAACGAGAACCGTATAAGTTTTTCGCATAGATCAAAACCACATTAAGTCCAATGTAAAAAAAAATCGCATGTATAAATAAATGAATCGAAAATTGCAGAAATCAAAAATGGAATTAATCAAAATTCACATAAATCAAACATTGATTTATTCAACGATCGCATTAATTTTATTTCCGAAATTCGAAAATCGAAATTCGTATAAATCGAAACATGCAGGAATAAAAAAATGTACATATACATTATGTACATACAGTATAAAAGAGTACGTTTAATGAAAAAGATTTTTATTGTAGGCCTACTTGTTTGTTATGTAAGCTACTGTGTAACTTTACTTAAGTCAAACAGTGGAATTTCATGTTTGCAGATGCCACTGTTTGTTTTTTTTAATTTATTTGTTTGGTATTGTTGACTATAAATGTATAATTGTTATTTTTGTAGGTCATTTCTCATAAAATGACACCAAAAAGGCAATTAACATGTTTCGGGGAAACTAGTTCCAAAAACAGTGAATGATGGTATTCTAAATGCAAACCTAAAGTTAGGCCTATCTTGTATTCTTGAAAATGAGAAACACGCACTTGAGAAACATGTGCAAAGTGTAAGAATGTGGTTTTAGGTATGGATATGTGTGTTGTATATTAACATATTTCGCGATAACCAGAAAAAACAAACAAACAAACAAGAAAATTTATATTGTATTTGCACCTGTAGATTCAACGTGTTGAAATACACTGATAATGTAACAGCTACTCGATTCGAAAGGGAAAAAGTTTCGAATGTTGTGATAGGGGAAATCCATTTGGAAAATGTATATTAATCACGATGTGACGTGTGATATCGGTAACACGATCACATATTGGAAAATTTCAGATTCTAAACACTATCATCTGTATTATATATATATACCGATTATCGGTACCGGTATATATATATAGAGATGTGTCCACACATTTTTTGACATTTGGATATTGTGCAGCAAGGAGTATTATTGATTATAAAGTTTTGTGCTGTGAGGATATAATACTTTTGTGAGTAATACATGTTTTCTATATAATGTTTTTTGTTATGAATATTATTTCCTACGATCCTATGTCATTCATACAAATATGAATTTCATAATGCTTGATGGATGAGTTGAATTGAAAGTTTCCCTGTCACTGAATCATTGCAGAAGAAATAGCATCATCGAATGCTGAAAAATGACATTTCTACGTCACTTAAGACAATGTATTTAACATTGCGTATAGGATATCCTGTATTTGTTAAATAATTGTATATTATTTTGTTGTTTGATTTTTGTTTTTTTATAGGTAAAATGAACATCCGAGTGCTTCCCGTTGCTTTGCTGGTGGTTTTATTGATCACGGAAATTGCCACTAAAGAAGAAAATAACAAAAAGGACAAGAAGCAGGGAAATAAGAAGAAAGATTCAAAGTAAATATGAAGTTCATGATGATATTATGATAGGCCTATACACAAGTTAAAAGTTTGTTTTATCAATCAGTATAAATTGTTTTAGTATACTTTAGTATCCTATCCGAGTGTTCTTAATGCATACTCGAAAAGCTAATATAATGAAAATTCTGAGTTTTGGATAGAGGGGGGTCATATTTCCAATGATACTATTTTTCATTGACCTTAAAATTAATTTTCAAGAAAATCGCATTGTTAAATTTTAAACAATGCGTCGTAGGTATCAAGTCATATTTGGAAAGTTGTAGACAATTACCCATATAGTTTAGAATTCACTGTCGTTTCATAAATTTCCAATAATCTAACTGAAAAAAACACAAATTATCCAACAATATAAAGTATCATTCTGCTGCAACAACTTCACTGCATATCAATTTTGCTATGCGGCAAAAGTGATTTTACAGTAGTTGTAGGCAACTTCAAATTTGTATTTAAATTAATCATTCAAACAACAAAATTCACTTTTGCTGTTTAGGAAAATTGATCCAAGTGTTTTTTACAGAAACACTCTGTATAAAGTGTTCACATGAAACTTTTCCTTGTATTGCTGTATAACAATGAGAATGTTGGGAAGTTCATAGACACCCTGTATTTTATGCTCAGTCATTTGTGTCGTTAAGCAAGGATCGCCGTATACTGATTAAAGTCTATTGATTGAATTATTCAGTTTAATTGCTTATTATAACAACTTTTGGACCTTTCCTGTTTTGAGCCCGCCAGCAGTTTAATGTACGTGGTTATAGTTTTTTCTGCAAGTTAAGTTAGTAAAAAACGAATCATACATTTAATACGTTTTTGTTTCTTTCCTAACCTAACCTGCAAAAAAAAAAAAAAAACTTATAACCAAGTACAAGCAAGTAGCACTAAACTGCTACAAAACAAGAAAGATCTATTTTCTATTGAGTAGACCTACTTTCTATATCTACTGCTTTCTATTGTAATTGATTGTTATATCCCTCTAACTAATAAAACGGTTGAAATATCACTCACTCTCTCCCTCCGTCTCCTATGCGCCAGCGCCACCAGTAAGTTG
>JAQIWH010006642.1:0-12562 GCA_034695005.1 Cryptops parisi
TGGTGTACATACATAATGCAAAAATCCATTTTTGATTTTTGCATGTTTCGATTTATGCGAAATAAAACGTATGCCATTTCCGAGTATTTTCGATCTTCAATTTACCGGTTTTATTCGAATAATAACCACAGTTAATATTGCAAATGTAGGTTTTTTCCTGCGGTTAGTATTCGAGGGCGGTTATTATTTTATTAGTTTCAGGCAGACAGATGCAGTGTAAGGGGAATTCTTCCTGAAATCGTGGGATAACTACAGATACACGATGTAGCACTGTGAACTCGTGTTCGTAAACAACACATTGTAACATACCACGTTGTAGTATACATTGAAAAATCGAACTGATATGGGTTTACGTTCGGCTAACCATTGCAAGGAACGGTATTGTGTGTTTGCATCGATAATTTGCCATATATGACCACCGTATATAATACCAACCATATATGTCATGGCAGTGCTAAGATAGACTTCGCACATCAAATTTACCCTTTTAGACGGTAGTCTCGAATAATAACCGAAGCTACTATGCGAGGGCAGTTATTAATGCAAATGTAAGGTTTTTCCTGCGGTTATTATTCGAGAGCGGTCATTAATAAAGGGCAGTTATTATTCGAATAAAACAGGTATGCGTATTTTGAGTAATTCCATTTTTGATTACTGTGCGTTTTGATTTAAGTGAATTTTGATTTTAAAAAAAAAAAAATTTTTTTGCAAATTCGATATTTGATTTATGCGAGTTTTGAGTAATTCAATTTTTTTTTTTTATTTCTGCAATTTTCGATTTATATATATATATGTACATGTATACGATTTTTTTTTTTACAATGAACTAATGCGGTTTTTGATTCATGAAAAGACTTAAGTGTGAAGGACTTAATGCGGGTTTCGTATTATGAGTTTTTTGGTACACTGGACTATACAGTAAATTCTCATAAACGACTGTAGATGGACAGTATACGTTCAATTCCCAGCTATCATTCACAGGTGAAGGTAATATATAGAGTATAAAAATTGCATATTTTTAATAAATTCTAATATATCAATAATAATAATAACAACAACATTCTAACATTCTTAAATTTTTTCAAATGAATAAAGTAAATAATATGCAAAATTGTAATAAAAAATGTAGGCCTATATATAAAAAAATAAATACACAAATGGGTAGCTGGTATATATTTACTCGAAAAGCTGTATTTCTCTATCCTACATTATCGGATAAAAAAGGCAGAGAAAGAAATAGGAGGTGAAATGGTAACATCATCGAGAGAAAACTAGGAAAAAGCTGGAGGCCATTCTTTATTTATTCAAAGGTGGCGCTGACACGCCATCAACAATTCATGTCGTCTGCGGCGATAGGAGAGGAAGGGCACTCGGGGCCTTTTCACTTATTCATGGCCCCTTACAGGCGCAAAACATCAACTTCTGATGTCCCTTTTAGTTTTCCTTCTATCACTACTACTACTACTACTAAGTCTACTCATACAATTGGCTACTAGTGTGTGTGTATTTGTGTTATTTTCTCCTCATGCAACTTCCCTGTCATTCGCTCAATAACGATGTAGTTTATAGCCGTTAATAGTTTTCCTTCTCTACATCATCTCAATTAACTATTCAACTGGTGTAACGCAATACCACTATCAACGACAACAACAACAACAAGTAAATTTAAAAAACGCTTCTTTAGCATACGCTTTATATATATTGTAATATATAGATATCGATTTATGCGAATTTTTTTTTATTAATACAAATTTCGACTCATGCCAATTTAAATTTATGTGATTTTTTGAGTAATTCGATTTATGCGAATTTAAATTTATGCGATCTTTGAGTAATTCCATTTTTTGATTTCAGCAATTTTCGATTTATTTTTTTATGTATTTATTTACATACGAGTTGTTTTTTTTACATTGGACTTATGCGGTTTTCGATTTATGCGATGAACTTATGCGGTTCTCGTTTTATGAATTTTTTTGGTGCATTGGACTTACTTACAGTATATTATCACAAATTCCTGTAAATGGCAGTATACTGTACGTTCAATTCTCAGCTCGGTCACTCACAAACTCACAATTTAAAGAGTACCGGTACCGTATAAAAAACAAACAAACTGCATTCGACATCCTGTAAACAGTATACATAATAAAATAAATATAAAAACCTCTTCAGTACTTTTCTGTTAACCGAGAAGTCGCTTGTGACGCTCGGGTATTGGCTCCGGCTTCGGAAAATAAAATAAACAAAAAGATATTCATATTATAGTTAATAATAAATCATTAAGCGCTTTATTTTTTGACTAACCTGAACTCTTATCTATACCATAGACATTAGTTTGGGTTAGTTAAAAACAACAACAACAACCATTATCACTAGCCACACAAACCTAACCACTAGCGCCACAAGCTGCTTCTCAGTAAAGAAGTACCAATAATCCAAACAATATGGCATTCTCCGTTTAACGCGAAAATTCGCTTTATGCAAATCTCCCGCGTAAAAAGAGGGTCACCTGTTGAATTCAGAGTTCACGCTGCTTAAATACAAACATTCGATTAAAATCACGAGTGTGCATTTTTAGTTGTTTTTTTCTAAACTACAATCTTGTTAAATACAATATCTCTAAAGTTCCAAAAAGTATGTGAACAAACTAAACCTAATTTATTTCTTCACTTTTTAAGCCAAAAACCTACTTTTTGCACAATTTTGTATAATTTCGTCTTTTTACATAACCTTACCCATGTTAACCTTAGAACCAGACGAAACCCAAATCTCAATTTTGTTTGCTATAGTTAAATTGGCCCTTTGAATTACACCAAGGTGCGATATCATCTTCATAAAACAAAAAACGTAGCCAAAAAAAAACCATACGTGAACTCGTTTTTCCAGACTTCTTTGTTATAATACTTTATAAACGGGTTAACGATTATACACTTTTCCGAATATTTTTTTTTGACGTGAACATGATTTATTCGATGATGGCCCAAGTTCAAGGACATTTTCTTCAACATCCGTGATCATTTTCTTTTTGCTTTCTTTCTTACACATTCTTCACCTTTTACCCCTTAAAAAGGCACTATCGTATCATGCATTACTAAAACTATTACACAATAGTGCTGTACGAACCAGAAAAACAAGATACTGGACATAGTTTTGAATTTTTTCTATGGTTGTACATAAATTAGCTAAACAACTTCGTTTCTCAATAACCAGAAAACAAAAACAGCTAGAATTAAACAGTTTTCCACATTATGTTCACCATCTGTGAAAGTTGCTTTCCCGCGCGTGTTTGTACATGTCTAATAGTAACATGATTAACATGATAATAAAATAATAGCATCATGTATTACGACATGATAGTAACATATATATATCATAGGTTGTGTGGATGTCATAAAAACGTGTTAATAATTTTAAAATGGTGACTCCTGAAAAGGAAAGCTCAATGCGTTGCGTGGTATATCGAGTCAAAATCAGGCACACAAGTACGACAAGTTGTACGACAAATATCATACACTTGGTACTACATAATATATATATTTTTTATAATTAACTTGGCTAGTAGGCCTACTTGGTGAATATCATCCAAACCTCGTTCTAAGATTTTCTTCGCTTGTGTGCACGATTTTGACTCGATATACCACGCAACGAATTGAGCTTTCTCCTGTGGAGTCACCATTTTTTTTAATAATTACACATTTTTCTACGACAGGTACGCCACCACCATACATGTTACTATTATGTTACTACCATGTCGTGATTCATGGTACTACTGTGTTACTATCATGATACTATTATATATGTACAAACATGCGCGGGAAAACAACTTTCACAGATGGTGAACATAATGTGCAAAACTGTTTAATTCTACCTATTTTTGTTTTCGCGTTATTAAGAATCCAAAATTGTTAAGGTAATTTATGGACACCCTGTAGACAGTAAAACGTATATATTTTCGTCAACAAGGTGACAAAACATGAATATGTCGTTTTGAGAATCTCTATAGATGGCTAAAAAGCTTAAACAAAGTCGAAGTAGAGAGTCTGAATGATACCATAACTATTACTTTTAAAAAAAAATTATTGTAACGACATAAAATGTAGGTGCACAGTGTTAAGACATGATTAGATTCCCTGCTCGAGGCTAAAAATCGTAAAACGACAACCGATAATGACCGTCGATGTCATAAAATACAAGCAAATTTTCCTCCTAATTTTATAACGTTGTCATGTCCTATAGATAAATTAAATATAATGAACCATCTTGAAAATTAGCTCTAGGACCCATTTCTTAATGCGTTTTAATAAGCACGACTAAGTAAACATGTTTTGTTTGTTTTGTTTTTTGCAATAAATTTAAACGACGTGGAGGAAAAAATCAATAGGCGGATAAACGTTGTTGATTAATACATATTGAGGTTAAAAAATGCGGATAGGTTAATCCACAATATTGAAATTGGTGACTATTTTGAAGATTACCCTTGCGTCAAATATAAGTTCTGAAAGAGGTATTAAACAAAACAAGTGCCGGTACATTAAAATGCTTTATAAGCATACTCTTTATATACTGTCATATACAAATATAGTGTTGTATGGATTTATAGTGTGTGCTAACTTTCATACATAATGCAAAAAAATTCATTTCTAATTTCTGCATGTTTCGATTTATGCGAATTTAAATTTGTGCGATCGTGGAATAATTCGATATTTGATTTATGCGAGTTTTAAGTATAATTCTATCTGGAATTTCTGCAATTTTCGATTTATTCATTTAAAAGTGAAAAATTGTATGATATTTTATGATGATTTAATTTTCTAATCTTTTTTACTACAGTATTACATCATGTATGAAGTAATGTTTGGTCCATGGGACTGGATGGATGAAACAACAATAACAGAAATATTGATATATGCGGTTTTTATTTATGTGACGCGGTTCTCGCTTTATGCGTTTTTTAGCACATTGCACTATACAGTATAGTCTCATAAACGACTGTAGATAGCAGTATAGACTGCACTCAATTTCCAGCTCACTCAATCACAAACTCAAGTGAAGCTAATATAAAAAGTATGAAAAAGAAGTACAGCGTTAAGATTGCTGTATTTTATGAAGAGAAAAAAAAATAAGATTAAAATTTTGAAACCGGTTCCGATTTGTGAATGTGAAGAATTGGAAATGATTATTTCACACTCTTTTAAGCACGTGAGATTGTACTTATCTGGACCGAAGGGTTCATCTTGTAACCTCCCCTTAAGCTATTTTTCCTCTAAAATATATATATAAAACCAAGATGAATTTCGAACCAACAACGCCTCTACGAAATTACTCACGCCTACCGACGATAAATCATGAGTGATAAGTGGCCTCATCACCTTCGAAAACAAACAAACTAAAACACACACAAAAAAAAAACCAAAACTTACCACCACCCTCCGAAAAACCTCCCATTACGACGTCGATTTCTTTAACCTAATATTTTTTTTCATTTCCAAAACCTAAAACCTTAAACCTACATGACGTAAAAACATTGTCACTATATTGACATCAAATTATAAACGTGTAGTACTTTTATTGTATCCTACACTTGTAGAGTTGTATAGTGCAGTGCTAGAACCTTGTTAATTATCTTCCCACCATTTCCTGCCAGTGCGTATTGTTAAAACTCGATTTCCTTGTTATTAATTGCGATAAAAAAGCGCTAACGCGAAGCCAGTGTGAGAATCATAGTTCCATTCTGTGACCGATGGCCGTCAAACGATTTAATATCGGGATTTGATTTTATAAGATGCGTATTGTTGAAACCCGATTTGCTTGTTACAGTATAACTGCGATAAAAGAGCGTTAACGCGAAGCCAGTGGGAGAATCATTCCAAACGATTTAACATCAGGATTTTATTTTAGAAGAATTACTGTAGGCCTATTATCTCTTATATAACAACAATAAATATTTTTTATTTATTTGTTTATTTCGCAAAACAATCCAAAAGAATCGCTACAAATACTGTAACAAAATGAGTACTAGTCAGTATAATTCACATGTTTAAAAAGTAAAATGTTAAAACTTTTTTTGATGTTTTTGATATATTCTTCCTTGATTACGCGTCGGGTTTTACCAATAGCAAAGCAGCCACTGTAGTGGTGAAAAGATAACTGACAAGATCCCTCTCAAGATCTCAAGTTATAAGATCGTTTTTGCGAGCAGATAACACAAAAATCGTGTGGTAAAAATATTGATATATTTAGCATATTTAAAATGACAAGTTGTCGCAAAATTGATTCAAGAGAAGAAAAACTCTTCCCTTCTCTCCAAAAAAAAAAAACAACAACAAACAAACACAACTTTCAAAACACAAATTCCTTACAAGATTTACTCTCCCATTACGCGTCAATTACGTAACACCAATTTTCTGGCAAACCAATAACAAAAAAAAAATTTACAAAAAAAAAAACAAAACAAACTAAACAATTTTCTTCGTGTTCACCATCAACACATCTCATATTTTTTACCTACCCCTAGTTTATTATTAAATACTAACGAAAAAAAAAGAACGAACGAACGAACTTAATTTCGCCCTCAGGTGAGAGACGTGTGAAAATCTGCCTGTTGATGATGACGCGATGTTGTGCACCTATAATTAGTCTTCGTTTTTCTTTGGCAGAATAAATAAACAAATCATCAACTAATCGATGGTGGAATCTGCATCGTCTCCTCGGGTCATACTACTAGTTTCCTACCAACTTTACCTCCCCCCCCCCGCTTTCTTCGAGGCATCATCTTTCACTCTTCTTTAGCTTTCCTAGCACCCCGGGGATATAAGAACAAGTAGGATGACTAGCACGAAAACCACAATAATTCCCATAATCCTAAGGTCACGCCATGATAAACGCACCTTTTCTCCAACACATATTGAATAAAGAGCGAAAATTAAGATGGCACCAACAACTCCCCAGGGGCTGTTACACAACAACATTCACCAAAAAAAAAACAAAAACAAAAGAAAACATTAAGAAGAAAAAGCTAACTTTGATGGCAATATACATAAACGACCGATTTATGGTTCCTCTCACTAACTCATATAAAGCTCGTGTTCCTTGTGTTTTTAA
The DNA here is from genome assembly GCA_034695005.1 of Cryptops parisi. Classification (NCBI taxonomy): domain Eukaryota; kingdom Metazoa; phylum Arthropoda; class Chilopoda; order Scolopendromorpha; family Cryptopidae; genus Cryptops; species Cryptops parisi. Next base: position 7,099 of record JAQIWH010006642.1, read on the forward strand.
CACTCACCAAGGTGCAAATTACAATTTCAACGTCTTTCAATTACCACTTCACTTATTTCCTTTTAATATTTTTTCCCCCACTTCCAGAAAACAAAGTCATTTTTGTCGAACGTAGTAGTTAGCACAAAACTATGAAACACACTGAAACCGGTTCGAATAAAAACTGGATTTTCTTAAATGCAGAAAGATTGAAGGGTGTTAAGTAACATTTTTTGTCCAAAATGACATAAAAGCATTTTCGAATTTGTTAGGTATAATAATTCTACCTTCCTAACGCACAATTTTGAGCAAAACAACAATATGTGCAAGAAGAGGTGAAGTAGACAGCCATGCAAGTTCAGATCTTTAAACACGTTTTCTTCGAAATTGCAAAAATTTAATTAACAAAAATGTACACCAGGCCCTTCAATTATAATGGTTAAGTTTGCTGTATCCGACAAAGATCCGGTTCAATTATGAACAAACTTCGTTCTAGTCCTCGATGTTTCTACGAAAATCTCGCACGAATCGAAAATCGCGCATCTCAAAAAAATGGCATGCTATTTATACGAAAATCGTATAAGATTGAAAATCTCCTTACGTCCAATATCAAAATATTGAGTACAGGCATCTAAAAACTAAAAAGTACGAAAGCTCGTAAAAAGTATTTACGTGAATGTAAACATGTAAATACTCGAATTTATACATACCTTATTGAGAATCAATGAGTTGTCCTATTTTAAAACTCAATACAATTAATCTGCCTCCGTGTATTATTTTGTCCTATTTCATCTTATTCCATGTTTAAAGATGGGTACTGATGTTATTTTAAACCCCAATTTCTGCATTTACCTCTATTACTCGAAGTGGTCTGATGTCGATTCGGCAGATGATTTTACCGTTCTCTTGTACTTTTATATTATTATAAGTTTCACCTATGACGAACCATATTATATGGCGACCTGTATCTCTAATAGTTTATCCCAAAGGAATGTTTTAATAAATATATATCAAAAAGAAAAATCCAAATTACTTTACGGTTGTTCTAAAATCTGTTACTGTAGCAGCGAAAATAAATCTTAAAAAAGCGAAAAACTTTTTGTACGTATAATAATAATGATCATAACAACCTATCTCTTAGAGTGGTGAAGAATTTAGTGAAATTCATCGATTATTAACTCGTGACCTTTGTCTTGAGTGATTTCGCAAACTTTTTACGACGTCATTAAACATTCATTAGATTTTACTGCCCTAGAATTTTTTCTTTCTCTCTCTTTCGTTTCTTTACTTCTTTGTTCCTATTCCTAGCCAAGAGAAAATCTCTCGAGAAGAAGGGTCGAAAGGTTTGTTTTTTTTCGCTCTTTTTTGTACCCCTTACTTTTTTTTTTCCTTTCTTTTAGTAACCATTCTCCTTTTTTGGGAAGCCTTTTTTTTTTTGCTTCTGCATTATGAAACGGTTGGCGTGTACTAAACGTAAATCTTTCCTGGTAGTGTTTCGGTTTTTATTTTTTATTTCCCCTCTTTCTTTTGGTTTCACATTTCTTGCTATCTTACTCTTTTCTAGTTTTTCTCTCATTTTCTTCTTCTTTCACATGTTTTTTTTAGGGGGGTCGGTACGGTTATTTTAAGTGTTACGAAAAATCCTGAAAATTTTAGTTGCCAAATCTGTGTACCTTCTCACGTTGCTGCTTTTGTATTTGCAGCACTTTAATACAAAAGTTTATAAAAATCATTCTTCTTTTTGAAATGTATATGATTCCTTATTTCTTAATATAAATTCGATTACAGTTGAGTAGAACCATTGGTACTTTCCGGTTATAGCCGAGACAGTCTGATGTTGCTATTTGTTTGTACTTGGTGATGGATTTATTTTGCAAGTTAGGTTAGGAAATAAGACAATATCATATATTTAATACGGTACTTTGTTTTTCCTAACCGAACCTGCAAAATAAACCCATAAATAAATACGAGCTAATAGCAACATCAGACTGTTTCGGCTATAACCGGAAAGTACCAAACCATTAATTTAGTAAATTTTTAAATAAATTGGTACTTGTTTATTAACCTACAGCCACTGCCATGGGAGCGGTATGAGGGCGCCACTGGTCAATGTTGAGGGTAGTTAAAACAAACAAAATCTTACAGTAGAACTAATCCGAACAGTTCGGGCATTACCGAATAATTTGGATTCTCAAGTAGTCATTTTAAATTAAATACTAAAATAAAGCAATAACATGTTATATATTATTGGTAGTTTGTTACATAGGCCTAAATATAACAGCAAAAATATATTATATTGAGTAATATGATTTGCAAACATTACAAATAAACCAATAAATTGTTTGAAAATAAAATTCTAATACAGTGTGCACCCAACAAAGAAAAACGTGTAAAATATAAAAACAAGGTACTTTCCGGTTATAGCGGGGCCCATCTGATGTTGCTATTTGTTTGTACTTGATTATGGGTTTATTTTGCAGGTGAGGTTAGAAAAACAAAACATACATTTGATACGTTCCTTTGTTTTTCCTTACCTAACTCTAACCTAACTTGCAAAATAAACCCATAACCAAGTACAAGCAAATATCAACATCAGACTTCACACCAGATAACCGGAAGGTATCAAAAACAAAACTACTCGGTGAAGTGAATGAGGTGTCTATGTATTCGTGTTGATGTATCGAGTGTCACTGCCTATACGCTGTTAATTAAAAACCAATATGGCAGATGCTATATGCCAGCATATAAAGAGTGTGCTTATAAAGCTTTTTTAATGTACTTGTTAATTTATCCATGCCACTTACGTGTAATATGAAAAAGTGAAACTGTTTGAAAATGTCTTCTCTTAAGTTGAAGCTGAGTGATTAGTGTACCGAGCCCTTCGATTTCGCTTTTAATTTAAACAAATATTTCCTCTTTATTTTCACTTAATTTGAAATACATAATTAAATTTTTATTTAATTTAGTTTGCTATAATTAGCAAGCTAATTATTAATCATCTATTAATTTATAAATAAGTTTTAAAAAGCTGTTTAGTCATTCAATAAATGAATAGCAGAAATATATAGTTTTCCGTGTTAGCTACTTCAAACGTGTTTTATAATGTTTATAGCTCTCAGATAAAGAAATGACTGATTGAGGATACAACTAAAGCTAACAAACAACACCCTAAGAGATATAGACAGAAAAAAAAATAACATTAAACCGAAATAAACGTTGCCAAAAAAAAAAAATAACAAACAGAGAAAAAAATCCCAATAGTGATATGGGGAAAGAATGATTGGGAGAAAACAGAAATGCGTCCCAAGAAAAAAATATTACTAACATCATTCAGAAGGTTGAGAAAGAAAAGAGGAAAATGGCCAACTGAGGATAGCTAAGAAAAAAATTTTTTTTGGTACGTATTATTTTTTATATATAAATATATATGTATGTTGGCGCGAGAAGCATTTTCGCCACTGTCCTTTTGATAAGACTGAGTGATCACAAGAGGAAAATCCGCTCTAGTCGTATAAAGGGCAAAGCACAAAGCCTCGGCATGAGTATCGTGCCCTATAAATTTGGCTCGTGCAAAAGTGATAATAATACAGCAAAAAAGTGAAGACATTAAATCGATGTGTTTTTGTTTTTTTTATATACGTAGACGGGTTGCAAAAGTTTAGCTGTTTACTGTTTTATACTACAAAAACAAATCCTGTACCGTTGCCATTTGTATCCGATGTTTTGAAACTGCCAACATCGTGTCATGGAAACAACGAGTACAACGTTGACCGAATTTTGACAACTTCTATTTAAGTGTATTTTCAAATAGGATTCTTACATGTTTATACATTTTATATTAGCTTCACTTGCGAGTGGGTGAGTTTGTAAGTGAGTTGTGCTTTTGTGAGTAAGCGAGCTGGAAATTGAACGTGCATTATAATGCTAGGCGTTTTTGAGAATATACTGTATAAAAAAAACGCATAAAATAATATACCCAAAAAAACGCATAAAACTAGAACCGCACGAGTCCTTCGCATGAATCAAGAACCGCAGAAGTCCATCCCATTAATTCTTTCAGATTGCAATGAAGAAACAAAATAAATAAAATAATGTTAAAAAAAAATCGCATATATAAATAAATCGAATCTTGCAGAAATTATATATGAAATTACTCAAAACTCGCAGAAATCAACTATCGAATTACTCAACGATTGCATACATTTTAATTCGCATAAATTGAAACGTGCAGACTGCAATTACTTGAAATACGCATAAATTGAATATCGAATCACTGAAAGATTGTAAAAAAAATTAATTCGAATAAATCGAAATTCGCATAAATCAAAACATGCAGAAATCAGAAATGGATTCCTTGCATTATATATGTACAGACAATATATCTGTGTACACTGTATATGACAGTATAAAGAGTATGCATTTTAAATGTACTTGTTTCAAATTTTATTTCGAAATTGTTTAGTTTAATATAGCAGTTTATAACTGCAACAGTAGGTATATGTTATACTGGGTGACCCAAAATTCTCCATACATAAGTAACATGTTTCTAAGCATTTCCTAGAAACTTTTATAGGTAAAACATATTTACATTTTTTTTCAAACAAGTGTAAAATCTTTTAATGCATGAAAATTTTAGGACACCCTGTATAATACGCTATTCCTTTAATAAAAATTGTTTTTTAAATGATCTCTGATGAAAATCCAATTGTATGGAGCGTTACACCCTATAGTATAACACAGGTTATATTTTTCATTTGAAGGGTGGTGTGAAAAATTGTCAGGTTGATGAAAGGCACGCGCTTTTAATTTCAAAACGGTCGCTAAATGGACGAAGTAGAAAATTAGCGTCGCGTAATAGTTAAACGTTGTTTATGTCTATTAATTAATAGCAAAGTCACTTAAGATGATGGTGAATTATTTTTTTGTTAAAACAGAACACTCTACGCTGTTTAGTAGTGAGTAAATGGTGCTTTTTATTCATGATAATGATGATGACAGTTCATTAACAGCGTACAATATTCATAAAAATTTGTTTACAAAAAATATGTATAATCACAAAGTTGTTGAGCAGCTTAAAGCTTAAAAAAATTACTGACAAAGTTATAAAGCACATTAACCATTAAGGAATCTTTTAATAGAGACGATGGCTGTGATGTAAACGTTACTAATGTACCCCTTGAGGTTCGTTTACACTTTATACACACTCCATTAACTTTATGTACACTTTTCATTTAATAATAAATAAAATATTGTACGAATTTATTTATATTATCTAGTAGATGATCTAGTAACAAATGTTCTGTGTTAATCATGATTTTATTACTAGCTGGTTGATGTAACTCTCAGCTCAAATGACATGCTAACTAACGTTTGTTATAGTCATCGTAACGTTTGATATAGATATAAATATTTGATTCAATTAGTTAATTATTATTATTATTATTATTATTATTATTATTATTATTATTATTATTATTATTATTAT
>JAQIWH010006643.1:0-12562 GCA_034695005.1 Cryptops parisi
AATTCTATACTATACAGTATACTCTCATAAACGACTGCAGATGGCAGTATATGTTCAATTTTCACTTGTAAGTAAAGCTCACTCACAAGTGAAGCTAATGTAAAGAGTATAAAAATAAAATCTTCAGCAACTTTACCAATTAAACAACTTTTTAAGTTGAGAAAATAATCCATTATTTTTCACTTTAGAAATTACATTTTCAAAACATTTCATACATAATCTTAACAACAAAAACATTCATACCACTATCTTCCGTATGGGGACTTTGAACTTGTTCCTTTAAAATGTTTGTTTTTTTTCAGAACATTTACCGAATAAATTCACATCACCAATTAGACTAAGTCAATAATTCACCTTAAATTTGAAGTTTTTAAATATCTCCAATTGAAAGACTATGTTTAATGTACACATACAAAAACTTTTACGTACTTTTCCGTTAACTGGTATTGCTGCTGTAAAAACGTTAGTGAATACGACTGCTCGTTGCACTCGACGTAGTGCTAATTGTTTAAGGTTTATAGTAAATTATAATACATTAGATATAGGGTATAAAAGATAGATGGCAGCAGTAGCAGACTTTTAAATTATCCAAAGCTTATTTTATTATTTTTAACCTAACCTGGTAACTATAGGTATAGATCCACGTTTAGGTCAGTTAAACATAATGAAAGAAGTAATTAATAACACTTCGAGTGATACAAATGACCGTAGCCACTACCACCACCAGTATAAATCCCAGTTACCGGAAAAGTACCAAATTGTATCTATACAAATAATTTTTGTTATACTTAAATACGTATATTATTTTATAATATAAATAAACACGATATAGTCGTTCCAATCGTTCAATTCGTTATTATTTTAATAAAATACCATAAAAAGTACTGTCATTTATTTTTCATAAATATTAAAAGAATATTTTATTGGATGTTATCTGACGAAAATAATAAGTTATTTGAATAAATTAAATTTTTTTTTAGTTAAAAATGTATTGTATCTTGTGTACAATATTTAAGTGGTTGTCAATATGAAAAAATAAGACGGAAAATAGCAAACTACAGAAAAATCATTGTACAAATAAAAGAAAGACTAATAGTCTCTAGAAAGACTTCCGTTCAATCGAAAAAATGATTATATTTTTATTACATTTTTTCTTCGTTCTATAAAAAAGTCACTATTTTTTTAACCGAATTTTAACATTGGTTGGTAAAGACGAAAATGTATAGAAATTAAATTTCTAAACTTATCTGGATTGGTGTTTTTATTTTACAATAATTTCTGGACTTCAGGAAGTGCACGTTATTTATTTTCGCTGTGAAGCAACTTTCATAGCTAATCGAACATTATTAAATTATTATATGAAGAATAGTTATAATAGTCAAACCTTCTGTAAGAGTAAGATACTTTTTTGGCACTGTAGTTGAATGGTTTGTGATCTGTTTCATAGAACAAAATTTTTGATGTTGAAATTTGGAGATTCTTGTATTGATCACTTGCATGAGAGTTCGTGAAAATTAATTCCAAAGTCAATGAAAATAGCACCTTTGGAAAGACCCCTCATTTGTAAACAACGTTTGTCTAACACATTTTGTTCACCACAAGCTTTGTTTTCTTAATATTTGTATGTGTCAAGTTACGTGACTCACCCTGTATATCCAAAGATCACCAGAACACATAAGAAATTAATTATCATAGTTTGTGCGTATGCTTAAGGCAAATTTTTGTGAGGAATTTCTAATTAATTACGTTCGCCGTGAATTAATTTTATTTAGTTTCATTTTTGTTTTTATTTTTGTTCTTTTCAATTTTTCCTGTACTACAAAATTTTATTTTTAAGACTCAATGTAAATTAACTCCGAACGTCAAAGTTAGCCTAAAGGTTAAAATTGTGGTCATTGCACCAGCTGACGATTATTGATGTCAACATTTAATATCGATGGTGATCATTATAAGGTGATATTATTAACTTTTAGATTGAAAAATTTTAACCGATGAATTTTTATCACTTAAATTATATCCATAAAAAATGCCTTTTTAAATATTTACCCTACATATATATTTTCGTAATATTTGCGTAATTTATCTCAAAACTTGAAACCAATGAAAACAAAAAAGTAAAAACCAACTTCCTTCATACTGTTTTTGGTAATTTGACTATCAAACAAAAATAATTAAAATTCCTTCTTCAACGCAATTTCTTTCTGTATTTCAGTTTTTCTATGTAAAGAAACCTACTACCTGAAAATCAATTTTCCTATGAAAAATAAAGTTGCTTGATTGTCCTGAAAAAAAAACAACAACCTCAACCCATTGGCTGATGTCTAATTTTGTTTTCACTACTTCACTTTTTTGTGAATAACTTCTTGAAAATCCGAACCCATATTTTGTTTTATAAATTCCTGCACGATATAATACAAGCAACAACAGCAGCAGCAACAAAAACGACCTCCCTAAAAAAAGGAGAAATCTATCAAATGGGAAAGAATCGATTGATTTTTCAAAGGCAAACTCGGTTTGGTTTGTTGATCATGGGGAGAAGCAAAAATGCATCAGGTTTCCCCATATTGTATATAGGGCTACTGTTGCTAGGTAACACGTGACGTACATTCATGGCGCTTTGCTTCTTTGCAGCAAACGGCGGTCGAAAAGTGCAAACATCGGTGAGATAGAGAAGGGGGCATTCTGGCGCAAAAGAAACTTGTTTGTTTGTTCGAGCCCAACTCTGCCCCCTATAGCCAACTGCAAAAGAGTTTGGCGTCATTTCCTTTTGGGGAGCCCACCTCCTTTATCGACAGAGGTTCAAGGTGCTCCTCGTACAAATCAAAAAGGAAAATGGGCCAAATGGAACTTCTCTTCTGCCCGATATTTTGGCTCTCTTCCAGTCGACTGAATGGAACCTCTTCTAACAGACAATACAAATTGCCAACAAACCTACCAACGCGAGCTTCAAAAAGATATACACTTGGAAATTGGCACTAAGGTGTTAGCACCGAATAAAACCAGACTTCGCAGTCATCGGCTGACAAAGTTCTGCGACCTGAAGAAAAGACAACAAGCTGTCATGTTCATTACATGCTCCAGGTGATATGCAGAACACGGCCTGGTCCACATAAATCTTATGGCATACTTCGGCAAAGTTGTTTTTTTAAATCAAACACTGAAATCGGGGTGGGGGGTGGAGGACCTTTCGGATATTTATAAAAACCAAAAGCAAATGTAGAGAGAGTGTATCATTGAGTATTCGTGAATACGCGAACTCGTGAATATAGTTGACAGTGAAATGTCAAAAATCCACTGTGCGATGCACGGTTTGTTAAGCAAGTATTCAATTAACCAAGAATTTTACACCAATAACTTTGAACAAACAACTAACATAGATTCATGAAACTAGATACATGACCCGGGTTATATATCTGCAATTACCCTCTATATATGTCCTGAAACACCATTCTCAGTTTTAGTCAGGAGCACCTGTCAAAAACAGCTTGTGCAATCCATCACATTTGTAGAGCAGCGTCAAATTGCACTTTCTTATTGTTCCTTCACAAATAAATTGCTTCCAGAAATAAAATAAGGTGATGATTGTGTCACAACGGGAAAAACCCAAAAAGAAAATATAATTCATTCTGCAATATCTGCACTATCTGCAATTAAATAAATTTTTATAAAGATGAAAACAGAAGAGAGTTTGACACTTTTTAGAATGAAAACGAACAAAAAAATCCACTTTACTTAAATGCATTTAAAATTCACACTTCTTTCATTCTTTTAACACTACCAAAATGATGGACTGGTGTGTGATAAAAAAAAATAGAAGATTCACTCTTGAAATGGCTGAATGAACATTTTGCCACCAACAGAGCTGAAATGACATCGTCAAGAAGCCGAATAGTTTGAAAAGGAAATAAGGGCCCCTGCAGATAAAATCTCCTTTTTTTTTACTTTATTTTACTTTTTTTTTGCAGATTAAAGTGCAATAAAACCTTTGCGCCTAGAAATCGAGCAAAAAATAAATTTCACTGTGAAATGGGGCAGATTTAACTTGTCTTTTTGCAATTGCCATCCTGCCACCAACTTCGACAACCATAAGTTGAAAACATCTGAACAGCCTCTTATACAGTACATCCTTTTTCTGTACAATCTGCGAAAAACTACATACAGGTTCGGTCGATTACACAAAACTTTATAAATCTATAAATATATTTAAAGGGGGGGGAAAAATCAATGCCCTTCCATATTGTAATAAAGTTTATTATACAGTACATCATGAATTACGAGAGTAGATATCAAAATTTTGCAACAAGATCAATTTTGCGTGACCTTCGCACTTTCCATTAACTACACTAGTTGCTCTTAGCTTTGTGCTTAATGTAAAACATGAATAAACCATAAATCATAAAATGCAATTTTAACCTGTTTCAAACTCCGTTCGATTTAAATTTGAGAAAGTGGCTAGTCATTTTTTTTTTCAATAATTGAAGGCTTGCTCAGAATAACGTTGCGTGTAACAATTCATAAGTATGTGAATATTCATATTTTGCCATTTTGAGTGAATGGCAAAAAAAGCAACACATTGATTGTCACATATTAGGTGACCAATTTCGATATAAACATGTTTTAGGTAGGTTATGAGTTTGTTTATTGGTGGCACTGGCTAAACCCATATATGAAGCACGGTTATGCATAATTCTCAATATTGAATTTTTGCAACATAACGTTATTCTGGGCAAGCCTTCAATTGTTTAGAGTTTGTAATTCTAATTTAGTGAGTTTAGACTAAACAAACTGTAATATGGTAATTAAATACTGTAGATATATACAGTAAGTGCTTATGTGTGTGTCATAGAATTCACAATAAATAAGTACTGTAAATTGTGTAGGGTGGCGCAAAATAAGCTGGACCATCTGTTTACTCTGTAACTTTAGAACAAAATTCAGTACATAATTTTAATGCTTTAAAATGGCTAGTAATGTTTACAATACATATTGTAAACGCTCAAGAATGCAAGGTACACATAACGAACAAAACGTATAACGAACATCGTTTTGAAACAAAATTCTTTCGTGAACCTAGAGTTGGTTGTACATAATCGCTAATCGTGCTGAAAATTCTAAAGATCTTCTGTCACACGTTTGAGTAGCAAGTTGAGCGAATTTTGCACAATTATGATGTCAGCTTCTTGCCCAACCAGTTTTCATTGATTTAGAAGAAGCTGACGTTACATGGTTCACAAATTGCTCAACTTGACACAACAACAAAAAATGCGTGTGACAGGAGACCATATTAGAAAATTATGTAAACAAAATCTTCGTTGACAAGTAATTTTTACTGAAAACGTTTTTTTAAGTTTTAACAATCAATGCCATTTTATTCAAAAATCATAAATTTGAGAAAATGTATAACAATTTTCAAATAAGATGTCATTTATTGTTAAAACTGAAAAAAAAAAAACGTTTACAGTAAAAAATGTGTTGTCATATTCGATTGCCAATGTAAACGCAATCAAAAACAAAAAGTGACATCCTTCATTTACCAAAAGCTTTACTATCTTGCTTCCTAATAGAGAAATCTTGAATTTCTATTTATTCTCTTCGCATGCCAAAAAATTTCTTCCTTTTCACACCTGACGCCATTGTTTACCAAACACCAGAAATTTATTCACAAGATGTACACTTTTTTCTCAAAACACCAATGTTACACAACATCTCTTCAAGAAAGCAAACTACATTTCTCAAGGCTACTTCTAGGTGGGGCACTCTTCAACGTTGGATAGAAAGAATTTGCGGTAAAGAAAGCCAATGGGACCAACGCAGAAGAAGCCTGTGTGGTTGCCATTGTGGTCACAGGGTCAGCAATGAAATTCTTTGCCAGTGACAGCAATTTGTTGTTGGAGATTTGCTGTTGTCCACGGTAACTCTTAAATGAATGTCGCCACGCTTACAGAATACGGTGGTGAAAGTAGGAAGAAAAATTCGCCAGGATCAAAAGGACGAAGGCTTAATGGTTCTTGTTTCCGATGACAGGTGGTGGTGATGCAAAGCGAAAGTGGAGCCCATTCCAGCTAAATGGGTATCTTCTTACAAATAACAGCTACCGGTCGACGACGACAAAATTAAATTTTTCCTCCACGTTTCAAATGGTAGGGTTTGTTTTAATGGGAAACACTGGTTTCGCTCAAAAACAAGCTACACATGCAAATTAAGTCCGTTTTGGAGCTTCGTGTAACGATGACTATTACCCTGACAAAACACAACCCATTAAGAAAGTCACCATGCAAAATACACGCTTCACTGTTAACCCATTTTAAACTCTACATGGTTATACACGTACAGTAATGACTATTTTACAGCGTTTCAGTTAAAAATAGATTGTTTTTCACTTGTACATTCTTTTGTCAAACTGCTACAGAATGCTAAAGATCTTTCAGTTTCATCCTTTTATATCCGTAAACTTTCTCAAACAAATTTAACCAAGACAATAAAATTCAAACTTTTCGACAAAAACATTATTTAATCATTTACTAAATACTGAATGAGTAGAGTATTATATTATTTATTATGTTACTTTTTATTTATTGTTAATTTGTTTTCTGTGTTGATTTTTACTCACTACTTACACTTTTTATATTTTGTATTTGATCTACCTAGATTGTGTTAATAAGTTACGATTTGCTATTAATATTCGGTGGTTATATTAATCACAACACTGTAATTATTAAAAAGAAAATTCTTTAAAAATTTAACTACTTTGTTTTCCGTGATTTTTGATGTAAATTCTATTAATTACAAATACCATCCAATAATTGATAAGCCTGGTGTAAAAAGAGTGTTAAGTAACATTTTTCGAATCTTGAGGAAAACGCGTTTAAAGATCTGAACTTGCCTTGCTATTTATGGGCCACTTCGCACGTCTTGCACTAATATTTTTGCACATAGTGTTATGTTGTTTTGCTCAAAATTATACGCTAAAAAATAGAATTGTATTTAATACATTCAAATACATAACAAAAATGTCACTTGTAACACTTTTTTACACCAGGCTCTTCAATTCTCTGTAACTTAGTCTGAGTACTAAACAATTTAAGAACATCATGTTTACCTGGTTTTTATTACCTGACTACATACGAAAAAGAATTATGTTTCTCGTTGTATGTATGAATGTACCTACGTATGTATCCATATGTGTGTCCACTATTCTTTAGCCCTTCTCGATGAATTCTTACAAATGATATGTCTACGGATTCGTTTTGGTCTCGTGAGTCATACTGGCTATATGTCGTCAATTAAAAACAAATACCGTGGACGTAATATGCTCAATAGTTTACTTGTTATTTAATATGTATTTCATAATATTTTTTAAAAAGCAAAAGCTTTCTTTAGCTTTTAAGATATATATAGCCTTTAAGATATTGTGTTTCATGGATGATACTGTTTGCTTCCGCTTTAGCATTTTATTTAACCGTAGGATACTAAAATAAATATCAGAACACTATCCTATCCACTTGAAAGTACAATATACGACTGACACAAATTTAAGTTGAAATTGCTGCACATTATATACGATTACCGCTGTTTGGATACCGGTCGTTCACATAACCGACATTCGGATAATCGACGCTCTACTGTTGTTGTTGTGGTTTTTCTTGCGTGTTAAGTGTGTTTTTACTTGTTCTCATGAAAACATTTTTCCACAAACAGCGTGAGCAAGAGAGATATCAGGTTTGCGTTTTATACAGTTTAATGCTGTAGTGTGTTTTTAAAGTTGTAATAGATGCTTCTCATTTAAGCTAATGAAAAATTTTGTGTGATACATACATACAGTACGGGCTACGGTATTGCATATGTATTGATACGAGAAAAAAGTATAAAAATTTACTTAATTAATAAAATGAAAAATGTCCTATACAGTTTGCAAATCCTGGCATAACAAAGCGATTATCAGGAATAATTTCCTCCCTTTTTCTAAATCGGGTATTAGGAGTAATTCGGAGCCTATCTACCTCCATAAATGGAACATTTCAAACTGGAATCATTTCATTTTCGCTAAATCGTCGCAGTAACAACCGACTCCAGTGAAGTCTTAAAACTGAAACCAGTTTTCAATTAAACCAACTCTCTGCTCTCTCATCATCCACCGTACCCGGGGCACGTTCCAATGGGATCGTTTCTCGTCTCGAGTTTTAAAATGGCTGTGCCATAAAAATCTCCACATCATTGCAGCTCTGGCATTTAACATCAGTGGACATGAAGGGGCTTCTCTTTTCTCAGCCACCAAATAATAACATGGAGATCAGCACAGCGGATCTTAATTGCACAACGTCGGGGAGCCCTTCAATAGCGCATCAAAGACACGAGGCCAAGGACCTCAACCACAAGACACCACCCAAAACCCTATTTTTCTATTGGCTGCCTAGCAAAGCCCTTATCTTGGTCACAGAATTCAACGATTTCTCTGCCATTTGGTTTATTAAACGCCTTCTCGGAAAAGTAGTTGACCTAACTGTTGAAAACTCACTTTCCTCGAAAAGATGATAAATAATAAAAATGAAGTACTATATCTATGGATTTTTACATTTTTATGGATTTTTACAACTTTTCATTTAACTTGAGTTGACCATTGTTTGTGTGTGCGCTTCAATATGTTTGCGGGTTATTTTGACCGACTTCCCGATATCCCAGAAAGCTGAAATTTGAAACGTAGTCACAGCTCGCGGTACATTTGATTTTTATTAAAATTTGACGGATCAATGTCGAGGCGATTTTGAGAATATGTCACGTGAAGGTAGAGTTTTTCTCGTAGAGTGTTTTTGACGCTCACAGCCACATACCGGTACTTCAATTGAAGTTAACCCAAATCGGGCATTGTTATAAATAAACATACATACACATTACTTATATAGTTTACTACATACAGTTTATCTGAGCAATCATTCAACGTTGTGAATTTGTTGGAATAAACAATTAACACAAATCAACAAAAATATCTTTCAACCTGTTTGTTTCAAATACTTTTAAAATTTGGTTTGAAAGCCAAAGCACAGAAGCCAGGTATGAAATCAGGTTAAAAGGTTCTACTAAAACACGACGTTTTTTCCTATCATTTGTTTGTTGTTTCATCTCAAGTGTGACAGAGTGATAATATCTCGTCTAGTATTGCAGATACGTCGATTATAGCCATATGAAATATGTTCATAACATTCGGGAGTAATCCAATGGTGCTATTTTCATTGACTTTGATATTATTTTTTAAAGTCATCGCATTGTTACATCCCAAACCATTAGTCGTAGCTACTTAATCGTATTTAGGAAATTGTAGCCAATGGTTCATTTAGTCATAATCCAGTGTTGATTCATTTATTTCCAACAATCCAACCGCAATAAAAATAGAAACAATAGAGCACCACGTACTTCAAGCATAGCCTCAGTGTATTACAGTGTAGTGTGTACACTACACTGTACTTATACAAACACTCTTTGTGATGCGCCAACATAAAGATACGCAATAGGTGTTTTCAGAATAAGCTCATGGCCATGTTGAAGTAACCTTTTCAAGATGAACAAAAGACTATCATTTTCACAGAAAAATTTCCAAACTCTGTTTTGACGTTCATGGAAAATGATCCCATTGGACACCGACTTCCGGAAAGACAGATAATGAAGATCATTAAAAATGACTCCAATCTATCCAATCATTAGACAAAAACAACTGATTAAATTTTTCCATCCCGTATTATGAGCGTTAGAATTTCCGCTAGTTGGCAGGTTTCTCTTCAATTATCGAGATTCGTTTAACGAAAATAAAAAACCAGTTTTTGGAACGAAAATTTTAATCGATTAAAACGTTTCCACAAAATTAACCACCAGGTAAATTAAAGCAAGCAAACATTCGTGAGTGATATGTTGACATTTCATTCGCAAAAGTTAATTCTTTGCGAATTTGCTAAAATATGCCAATGGGAAAATTAGACAAGGCCATTTATAATAGTATACGACAAACTACGGTAAACACTGCCAAAGGCGATCACTTTATGACATAGTTGAAGTGATAATTATAACCGAAAATACTGTCTGTTTGTTGAACTAAAACAAAAACGAGTCAACAAAAGATGAACGTGCACAAGCAAACGCATAATGCACATTGAATAGAAAAATATGCATACTGAATTCACAAACGACAAAACCAAGAACTAGCAAAATAAATTATTTTAAAATATACATGGTGTTCCTGAAAGTAAAATATAGACTTTAAAGAGTAAAATTAAAAGTGAAATATTAATTACAGATGTTACGCGTCAAAACAAAGCAAACAACCCATATAAACATGAGTCCGGAAATGCTTCCTAGATTACGTAAATGCATGTCACATAATCGCTGTAACGAGTATGTATTTCCGGAGTCATGTTTATCCGGGTTATTTTCTTTGTTTTGATGCGTAACGTCTGTGGTTAAAATTTGATTAGACCTTTCAGGAACACCCTGTATATAGATAACACTTAAAAAACAAACTTAGAATCATAATGTTATGAAAATAAAAACAATTTAAATTTTTTTTAACAAATATTAATGCAGATGAAATTCCACTGATATTGCACAGCGCAATTTTAGCAGAACCCACAAAACCCCGGGGTGAGTCAAAAAGCGAACTTTAACATTTCAAGTCTTTTTCTGCTTCCGTTTTATGCAAATGATATCATATAACTAGCAACGTAAAATGCTGTAACAGCAATAATATCATTCGCTAAGGGGTGAATGAAACCAGAAAAAGTTGATATTTTCTTTCAATCTAAAGTTTCTCGAGTGGATTTCTATTTTTTCTCTTTGGTTTCAGATGTATAGTAGATAATATACAGGGTGAGTTAAAAGCCATTTTACGTAATACAGTGGAATCCGTTTATTGTAATCATTTTAGAACTTCGTGTTTTTTGACCAAATGGGACGCTGGTGATTAAAACTATTTGTATTACTTGAAATGTTGTTAATTGATTTATTATTTTGAGTATAAATCCCCGTTTAGGTTAATACAGGTTACTTTAAAAAAAATACAAAAACTGAGATGGGCAACTAATCCATAAAGTAGCGTAATTTATAATTTTTAATCAATGTACACAAGTCTTTATTTATACCTATGGAGGCGCATTCACTAACAATGCTTGATTGTAGAGTAGTGTCAAAGGCCTTAGATAAGTTTGTTTTAGCAATGGTATATAACAGTCCTTTATCAATTGTATTTAAGGCTTCTTGGTAAAGTTTCAGGAGTTTCAATAGTTTCAGTTCCTTAAATTATTTTTTATTTATGATAAATTTAACTTAATATAGCTTTATGGGCTGTGTATCAATGCCGAATAATTCTTAATCATTTCTTGTGTTCCAATAACCAAAGTCACCGATTTTGATATCCATACATTGTTACAAGAACATTTTGCTAAATCTGGGAGTGGGCTTATGTCTAGACGAGTAGAAAAAAACGTCACAAAAGAGAATTTGAAAGCTGATAATAAATTGTTACAGCATGAAACGTTGATCTTTTGACAGGAAGAAGAAAATATTGACCCCACCGTTTGGCTGTAAAACACATGTCTGGTTCCGAAACCCAAGAACAAATAGATGTCTTCATCAGGAAAGACAAATAGCCAATGGCAATTCCTGACAAGCTGACTGAACTGTAGCCAATTTTTTCTCTAAAAGTCACTTTTTGGTTTGAAATTTTTTTTGCACTGTTGACAATGCCCCAAAAATATACTTTTATTTCTTCTTGGGTGGGAAAAAAACACAACTACTGTAATATAAAAACAACCTTTTTTGGTACAACCTTTTAACTTGACGTGGTTTTGTTTGCAAACCAAATTTTATAGTTAAAAACAATAAATAAGAGAACAGTATTTTTTTTCAATAACTTCCCTTACTTTTACTGACTGGGTACAATTTTGACGAAATAACCCAACGTTTCGCCTTCTTTTCAAAATTTGTGAAGTCTTTTTGTAAAAAAGACAAAACGTGGGTCATTACTTTGAAATTGTGTCCAGTCAGTAAAGGTAAGAAAAGTGTATACCTTTTCTCTTATTTATTGTTTTTAACTATGTTATTCAGAGTAGTTGAACCAAATTTAAAAAAGTAGGTATATTTGAAACAAACACGTGGAAAGTTGTTGATTTGTGTCAAGTCTTTATTTACAATATTTAGTGGCTGCCCAGATAAACTATGTGTAGTAAACTATATGTATGTAAGCACTTTTGTATGCAAATGCTTGATTTTTGGCTAAACTAAATACCAGTATGTGATCGTTATCTTCAGCAACACTTTACGAGAAAAACTCTACCTTCACGTGTCAATCTCTCGGAATTGATACAACAACGATCCGTCAAACTTTAACAGAGTAAAATATCCCACTATGTCATATTTCAGCTTTCTAAGTCGTCGGGATTCTACCAAAATGAGCTCAAAGATTTGAACCATTATAATACATCTTTGCCTATAAAGATAAGAAAACTGACATCTTGTACTTTGGAAAAAAAATTGTATCAAAATTCAATAAGTGCTTGTTCCAACATATTAATCTTATTGA
>JAQIWH010006644.1:0-12560 GCA_034695005.1 Cryptops parisi
AAATACATGCATATATCATGCATTTTATCAGTTCATATTATGAGAAACATTATACAATTATTTTATACTTTTACAATATGGTATCAAGTTTATTTAAAACCATTATACTAGAAGTAACCCCGTGCCATGCACGGTTTTATGGTTTTTGAAGGTTTCGTTTTATTAAAATGTCGCTAGGTGTCACCGCTGCATCAACACGCATTCCGGTTCATCAGAGATGAAGATAGATAGAGGGAGCTGAAGACTTGGGCTATTCTTAATAAGAAATGCACCGCAAAAGAAAGAATGTTCTTCAAACTTATGCGTAATTTAGAAATCGCATAAATTCACTATTATATAATTAAGGACCTGAAGTGAAAAAGGTTGTAAGTACCAAAAAATCGCAAATGGTGGTTTTCATGTGTTAATGATATTAAGTACCACAGGCAACGATGATGTAAAATAAGATTCAAGTGCCAAATCCAACATTTCCTTGATAATAATGCTCAATTATGGTTAATGTCAAACCTATGATGATGCCATACATAACATGTTTTTTCCTGTTCAGTTAAAATGTCACTTACAATCTTTTTAATAGGTTTTCAAAATATAGGTATTCCTCGACGAACGTTTTCGATTAGTTTTTATGCATAGATTATTTATTCCAAGATGGCCCAGATTACAGTCAATATTGGAAATGGCTTATAAAGAAGCATATATATTTTCAAAATACGAATCTGTGAATATACAATTTTTTTACACATTTATGCTACCATGAAAACTTCACTTGAACTAAAACCGCATATATCTAAATTCTCATAAAGTGACAAAACTTTGTGTAGAACGATTTGTGCACCACGACACGAAATAACCTAATAGCAAAACGCATAATCCGAGCACCTGAAAAGATTTTTCTCGTCTTATACAGTTTTAGCAAAATGTACATCACAACTCGTATTCTAGATTTATGCAAAAACTACATTTTCCACAAACCTCACTGAATCGAACATCGCATATATCTAAATCCCCACTTAGTGACAAAACTTCAAGCATTAAGTTACTTGTGCATAAACTCGCTTAATAGCGAAATCATCTCACGTTTAACAAACATCTGATATGCTTGCATTGCGTATTTAACAAAATCGCATATGAAAAATTCGCGAACTTCATAATTAAGGAGATATTTCAAAGCAAAGAAGATTCAAATAACAATCAAGTAAGATGATGGATTTTACGAATCGCACACTGATGATAATTTCGTGGCAAACAACACCAATCCAATGACGGCAACTACTTCCAACGAAGCCGATTATGAATGACTTTGGGTAACACCAGTGTGAATATCCGAGCTATATCCACGCTAGTCTTATCAACTGCGCTGACTGAAACCTGGCTAAATATTCACCACTCGCATAAATCACAATCGCACTGTTGATATTATTACAATGTCACACACGTAATTCGGTGTAACCATGCACAAATGCATTATATTTTCGCATAGTTGAAAATTGCCAATTTCATTGTGTTCGCTTCGCCACTCTTTCTATATACTGTAACATCTGTATAATAAGTTAATGAACCATGATGCAATAGTTTTCATAACGTTTCGTAGCACTTTTTATTTTATATTAAGAATTCATGCCACGCGTCTGTCAACGTTGGATGCAGTTCTCTTAATGACTGTTAATTCAAGGAAAGTATTGCGTTGGGTGTGGATATAATCAACAACAGGAAACGAATTTAGTTGAAATGTTCATTCGTCCTTCCAAAGTTCATCTCCCCCCCCCTCACTTTTTTTTTATACAAAATGCTTTTAGTATCCTGAAAAATTTACAGTAATGACTGTTTTTATATACTTTTACAGACTGACGGAACCGTGTTATATGGCTAAAGTAGAAAAGTGGTTTCGATTTTGTAGGTTGTAATGTTGTTACAATACAGTTTACAGTCATTATGTAGAAAACATTCTATACAAAATATACACAAAGTAGGATAATGTACTTTTAAATGCATTTTGTGAAATTTTGAAATTTTCATCAACTAAATTTACATATTAAAAACGTCCATCGATCTGTGAATAAAAAATGTAAAACTTAACATTTTCTTTTACATAAAATTGAGAATTTTAAACAAGGAACAACTACTAGCTTAATCATATAAATGTTTGAGAAGGAAGCCGAAAATGAGATTGGCTTCAATTATACCAATTATAGTTATACATAGAATCTGACAAAGTGATGTTTTATATAATTGCATAAAGAAAATGATATAATGTGCATTATAGTCTATTTTCTTCTAAATCTGTAATGCATTTCGATTAACTGTAAAAATGCAGAAAATCAATTTCGTTAGCGATCTATTTGACAAGGGTAAATAATTCTGTTATTATTGGGACTATGTGGTAACCCGTGCAAAATCACAGGGATGGTTGTTATCATTATATTACATTAAGCACAGTATTTTAAATTATTAAGTCATTATATCATACAGGGTGAGGCAAAGTCTGGTCACAAAATATTGCGAAAATCATTGGTGGCATGAAAATTTTGATTGAACTATTGTCATGTAGCATAACAACCATGGGCTATCAAGTGCATTTGCCGGAATAACTTTGAGGTTTCAAGGTTATCTAATTATTAACTTTTTTAATATCTATCCCACACCATACAGTGATTTAGAAAGATGAAGGTATTCACAAAATAATGCCAACGCATCAATCAGATCGAAAATCGACTTGTAAAAACGGAAGTTATGGACAAAAGTACAGTATCACAGGAAAGCAAATTAAATGGGCAGCTGCAACAACATGGCTTACCTGACAATAAAAAAGCGAAAAAGTGGTGAAAAACTTGTGGGAAAACATGTTAAACTGATCTACGTGTTAATGCATAAGTTTAATAGGTGTTCTCACAACTTTTTCATCACTTTTCCACTAATATATGGTCAGGTAGGCTATGTTTGCTTACCATTGTTGTGGTTGCCTCTACATGCTTCCCCATCACACCGTACGTACTTTTGCTGCTCGTAACTTTCGTTTATACTGGTCAATTTTCGATGTTAATTTCCTATGGTAAAACGTGCATGGTAAAAGTGGCAGAGGTAGTATCAATTTACAGTACAGTGCATTTTCATATCCATAATTGTGTATTTTCCTATCAACTATGGATATCCATATTATACATGTTCATATCCAGTATGAATATCCATATTCATATCCATACTCAAATAATAGCCGTATCCATATTACTATCTATTGTGGATATCCATATCCACTATGAATATCCATATGGATATTCATATCCATTATAGATATTATTTATGCCACTGATATTATCATATTATATACTAGACTAGTATACAGTCCGTCAAAATGACGGGAAAGTTTTACTTGTTTTATTTCGTAAGTTTTTATTAGATTTTATATCGTTTTAACTCATGCTGCTGCGCAACATTCGTTATAGGTAACTAACAGCTTAACTCACAATTTGAGGTAGCTGTCCTAAGACTGGCAAAAAAAAGCTGTGGTTCTCACCCTCAGAAAAAGCTGCCAACCTTTTGAAAAAGAGGAGACTGGCCTCTTGCTGAGCTGACCCCTTTACTTTTCTCGCTGGGAAACAGATTATCAAAAGTCCCATCAGTGAGGGACCGACCCTAAAGTGAAAGGGAAAGGAAAAAGTCTCTCCTCCATGCGCACACACACACACACACACACACACACACTTGACCTGCACCCCCAAACTTGACCTCCAGAAACAGCTGTTTGTCTCTTGCTCTTTTATTTAAAGGATATTTATATATTGATATTATTTATGCCACTTTAGAGTGCATCATTTTTCTCACAGGAAATATCTTTTTGACGGATCCTGTATTTTAAGATACTGTATTTTGATGAACCTATTACTTGTTATAATGATGAAAATTTTTTACAAAATCACATCAATTACAAAATCTAGTCAATTTTTTATATAATAAAATGTTTATTTCATATTCTCATTAGATGAGAGCCGCTTGTAACGCTCGCTTGTACTTAGGTAACTGGGTTTAGTGGCCAAGTTGGATAATTAATCAAAATCATACTTAAAAACATACTGAATAGATCATTGCTGATTCATGAAATTCATTAATCATACATTTAATATGCTTTTTGCTGTACAGTGTAACAATCATAACCTGGTCCCCCAACTCCTCACCTAAGTACAAGCAAGTAGCGCCAAAAGCGGCTTTTCAGCTTATAAGATTGCAAATTAATTTTGTACTCCAGTATTTTTCAAAAAAACAAATTAAAAAATTAAAAAATATAAACTAAAAGTGTATGAAATTTATAAAATTGAAGGCTTGCCCGGAATAACGTTGCATGTAACAATTCATAGTTTGGAATAAATGGCAAAAGAAGTATTCAGCAACACATTGATTGTCACATATTGGTAGGTATTGTCACATATTGGTTTGTCAATTGGCGGCACTAACTAGGCCCATACACGAGACACGTTGTTCTATTATAATCTCAATATTAAATTTTTCTAATATGCAACGTTATTCCGGACAAACCTTCAATTTTAGGTTTTATTGAATACCAGCAATGCCCCTTCGCCCGCGCACTATTCTTGAACCAGGGTGTTACTGATATTTTTGATATTTTACATCCGGGTAAATAAAATTTAGTAATTCTTGGTTTCTGGACGTTTAACGACAACTCAGAGTTGGAGTTGACATGGTAACGTAACCACGTTGCGTTTAAAAGAAAACCCCGTGTTTAAACTCATGTTGCTTCGAAACATTCGTCGTTGCTGTTTACACTGTATCCAATGCAGTGTATCGTTACACCATAATATGATAACGTAAACAAGTGTCGTCTAAAAAAACCCATGTTTAGACTCATGTTGCTTCGCAACATCAGTAGTTGTTTTACAATGTCATTACACTGCATCCGATACAGTATATCGTTATACTATCGTTGCTATTTATTTTTTATTTTAAAAGGATTGCGTTCCTGAGGAACATATACATATGGTAAGTACAAACATCAAGCAAAAGAAATATGTTTAAGTAATTTGTTTTTAAAATGATGACAAATGGGAGTACAATGTGATGCAAGTAAAAGTCAAGGAGCGAATGTAACTTGGTAACGAATTGCAGACAGTAAACGAATTAAACGGATATTTGTTGTAGGAATGGTTATTAATAATATTGGGAGTGGTTAATTTATATTCATTGGAAGCACGGGTGTTGAGGTTATCTGTCATGAATTGTCTGATAACGTGCAGTGGATGTTGGGCATTGATGAAAGCCTTGGAAAACTCGCAAAGGCGATGGTATGTAATAAGCTGAGTAATAGTTAAAAGTTTTTTTTTTTTTGGAAAGAAGAGCTAGAAGAATATTTACTGAGATTAAACAATATGCGTATTATACGGTTTAGTGCATGTAAAATCCTACGAGTACGGTACTTAGGGGTGTCGCTCCAAATATGTATCATGTAGTTAATAATAGGATAAATTTTAGTTTTTAGATAATTAATTTTTTCTTGATGGTTTAAGACGTTTTTTAAGCACTTGGCAATGTATATATGACAGTTTATTTTGTTTGTTATTTGTTCTGTATGGTAGGAGAAAGTGAGATTTTTATCAAACCACAAGCCGAGTATTTTGATTGGCGTAGAGTGAATATTTTGGTTGTATGTGCCTTTGATGTCAAGTCTATTGGTTTTTAAGATGTTAAGTTTTAGACTGTGGCTAATACACCATGCTGTGAGTTTGTCCATATCTCTATCAATAAACCAGTCAACTACATGCGTTTCGTGAGAAGGATAAGTATATATATAAAGAGGTTATCATCAACGTAGTTAAAAATTTCTGCATTAAAAGGGATATTATGTATAGTGTTAGATACTAAAAAGTAAAATAAAGAGCTGTTTGTTGACCCTTGTACGACACCTTTGGATGATTTGGTACATGTATTTGTGGTATTAGTAATTTGAAAAGAGCGTGCCTCAAAAAAATGGTACAGCAGTCTAATGGTTGGTTCTGAAACACCGAGCTGGATACATTGATTTATGACGGAGGCGCGGCTGAGAGAGTCGTACGCTTTACTTAAATCTGTCTGGAGAATACAGAAATTAAATTTCTTAAGATCGTAGCTGTTATTAATTTTCAGATATATTGCTAGTAATAGATTCTTGCACGATTTGTTTTTAGTTATTTTATACGTGTTAGGGTGGCATACGAGTTCAGCTAAATTACGGAGTTCTTAAAATAGTAGTTTGTCTGCTACTTTTGAAAGGAAGAATAGAGAGGCTATTGGACGATAAGAGGTATATGAAGTTGGGTCTCCGCCCTTGAATTTGGGATAAATGGTAGCAAGTTTCCAATAATTTGGGTAAATGGATTGGGATTTGATCATATTGATTAAAGTATTGATAGCTGTTATGATGGGTTCACCTACTAATGATATCACGGTGTGATTGAGAATATCAGTTTGAGAGGTTTCTTTGTTCTTCATATTTTTTATGACTTCACTTCATTAATATGTTCGGTTTTGATGGTGGAAGGAATCTGGTCTTCGACATTGGTAGATAGTTTTAATAAGATGGGAATAGGGTGTGTGGGAGTGCCGGAAGGATTGTCACACTATTTCAAGTAGTTAATGAATTCAGATGGGAGTAAAGTGTTAGTGGTTTTTGTGTTAATGGATTTAACGATTTTCCACAGAAATTGAGTTTCTTTATACATTTTGCGTTTGGCCACCCTGATACTTTTCTTATAAATTTTATGAATCGTCGTTAGTAAGTGTTTGTTGGTAGAGATTGGTTCTTTAACAAACGTATGATAGACCGTATCTAATTGTTTTTTTAATTTAGTGAGGTATGGTGACCGCCATTTTTTTTGTGTATGGTATTAATAACGCAACATTTTGTCTGCATACCATTGTTATTCAAAATGTTTGAAAGATCACGATACATAATGCTTAAATATAAGTTGGGATTATCATGGGAGAAATTTTCCCAAGCTGGTAAGGCCGACAGTAACTGCTTTTTTACGGTTGACCAGTTCACATGAGTATAATCGTATTTGGTGCTTGATACCGCTGTTTTGTTAGTGATAGTCGGGACATCAACTAAAAGATTAAAAGAAATGAGTAATTGATCTAACCATAAAAAGTGGATGAAAGGACACTTTTTAATTAAAAAAGATGATGAAATAAAAATTTGGTCGATAGTCGAACTTGAGTTTTGGTAATACGAGTGGGGAAATCCACGATAGGGCGACAGTAGGGTAGTCCAAAAAAATCAATGTTTGAATTTTTTGTAGGCATGTGGTTTTATTTGTTCGTCTGCTCAAAAAAACCAATCAAAACAAAAATCACAGAGATCGGAGTATATTTACTGGTCGCTCAACTTCAGCAAACTTTTAATGTATAGTCAAATTTAGTGTCATACAATATTTTTTTTTTATTATATCCAGGCCCACTGGCCCATGTGGTGATGATTATTGTACATGATAAATGAGATATACACAAAAAAAAGAATATTATACAAACAAATACATATAAAAAGGATTAACAAAAAATTACATACGGTTACATAATACGGAACTTTCGGAACTTTTTTTTTGTGACTAATAGTGTACTGTTCAAAAGTTCACTTCACAAAGTTCAACAGTATACTTATTTAACTGGGTAACGGCGTCTGTGATCCTCCACTACCTGGAGTAGGGCTTGCTTAGTCTCTTAATTTTTGGTCAGGGAGTCGTTGAAAGTGCTGATCATAGCAACTCCCCTCTCCGCACTATCATTCACAACTTTAAGTGCGTCCAGTTTCATTCTCCCCTCCAGAAAGTCTTCATCTTCTCCCCACTGCTCAGGAGGCAGCTTCAAGAAGGTATCTTTGATACCAAGTTTCTTCAAGAACGTAAAAGATGAGGAAGAAACAAGATCTTTAAGGGTCTTGGATGTTTCTTCTCCTTCTTTAGGAACCCATTTTGTTCGCCATAAACGCGTCCTTTTGGATTAAAGGCCACTGCTGACGAAAACGCTTGAATAGTTGGACGTCTGGTCTAGAGGATTGCGCCATCACAGCCTTGAAAACTGCAGCCAAGATCAATTCCATGATGTGGTGTCTGCACGCTAAGTACAAGAGAGGTCTACCCAATTCTGCTTCGACTAGTCCGCAACACTCAGATCGGATACCGGTGTTTGATGCAGTAGTGTCAAAGGAAAGAGCTTGAACACGTTCCTCCAACTTCCATTCTCGAATAACCCGAACGATATTGTTGGCCATAGCAGCTCCGGTTCCTGATGCCTCCTTTGGTACGGCTAGTAGTTTCTCGAATTCAATATCTGGGCTGGAAACAAGAATGGGCAAACGGTCCACCTTGTCCTTCAACTCCTCTTCTTCACCATCACCATCACCATAACCAATATTGCCTGTAAGGTTAGGTAGAAGTTTTCCATCCCAGTGCAGCACCAATGAAACATCTTTCTCCTCGACTTCCCTGATGAAGGATTCCTTCAAGTTAACCGCACTGACGGACCGTTCTTTGATCCTTTTGCGCCGAATGGAGCTCCGGGAAAACGACTTTATTCCCACAGCCTTTGCACTGGCACGTAGGACATGAACTGCTTTATAGTCAGAGATGTTGCTACGATCGAGCGCGGATACCAACTCTGGAGTAATGTTCAGTCGCTCAGTATAAAAAATGAAATGAAAAAAATGAAAAAAAGCTGAGTATAACACTTTTCATATAGCGGTAAACGTCCAAGCTGCCCCAACCTGTCTTGAGCGACCCCTAAATATTTTTTTTCCTGAAATTTCACACAGATTATTTTTAGACCAAAAGGAACAAAAGTATCCACATGCCTCATTATTTTTCGAAAATAAATTTTTTCTCATGTAATTTGGACTACCCTAGGCGACAGTCATAACCATCAAATATTGATATCAATTGGGATACATAAAAGTTGTTGGTTTGAAAAGGGATATAAAAGTCTCCCATGATTAAAATTGAATTTTTAAAAGAGAAATGTTGTGCAAGAACATCTAGAAGATGATCAATAGATACATAACATGGACGATAAATAACAACTAGGAATAAAACACCAAAAGTGGGTTTTGCATCGGTTTCGGACTAATGGAGCAGTTGACAGTAATTCTGCCCATAATAAATGTGGCAGGTTGTTTTCAATGAGTCCACAACACATCATTTCAACTTAAGTGCGATTCATGCACAGACTCCGTTCTGTTGAGCCTTGCACTCAACTGAGAGTTGTCTTCTTATTCCTTCGGCTTCGAGAGAAATTTCTTGCTTAGGTATGCTTTTGCATTGTCTGTCTTTAGTTTCTTAATTTCGTTTCCGGTTTCTCGTTCCACTCTTTGTTGTTAAGTTTTAAATGCTTCTAAAACTTTCGTTGCTTTAGGAATTTAACTTCAACGTATCTGGTTTTGACGTCAATAAAAGTGTCGAAGTAATTTGTTTCATTTAAAGATTCAATTTTTCTTTTGATCGTGTGT
Source organism: Cryptops parisi (assembly GCA_034695005.1). Classification (NCBI taxonomy): domain Eukaryota; kingdom Metazoa; phylum Arthropoda; class Chilopoda; order Scolopendromorpha; family Cryptopidae; genus Cryptops; species Cryptops parisi. The sequence goes on from JAQIWH010006644.1 coordinate 9,482, forward strand.
TTGATGATTTCTGTGGCTCCTGGCAAATTTTTGCCCTTATGGCATACTTCGCAATTGAATTGTCTTGTGCTTCGTATTGAATTTTATTCTAAGGACCATTTCTTCGTTTACGAGAGTCTTCATTGCCTCTCAGTTTAGGTGTCCGAGTCAGTGGTACCACCGTAATGCATCATCTACTTGTATTTGCATCACGTTTACAACTTCCCCAGGTTTGCAACGAATAATGAACAGGTCGTTTTCCTATTTGGCTTTGACGAACTTACCGTTTTTGATGATTTAGGCGCCGTTTTCCTTGAAAGTTACGATATACGTAAAGGTCTATTAGGTTGTGTTGTTTTTAATGTAATCGATTCTCTTGGATTGTTGTAAAAAAAAAACCAAAAAAAAAACATTTATTTAATACGTTTCTTTGTTTTTCCTAACTTAACTTGCAAAATAAACCCATAACCAAATACAAGCAAACAGCAACATCAGACTGCACCCGCTCTAAACGGAAAATAACTTTTTTTACTATAGTTTACTATGAAATTTTATTAATAAATTAGGTCATGTTAAAATTATGTTTATATAATTGTGTGATTTTATGTTTATATCAGTGTGATGTTTACATGTCATGTGAATACAGATTATCGACTGAGCAAAATTTGAAAATGCCGAAACGAAAGCCAGACAAAAATCTTAATGAAGATAACTGGGACGAAGAAGATGAACCTGAGGAGGTGAGTTGTTTTGAGGAAATCATTTACAGGGTGTTCCGGAAAGGTCTAGTCAAATTTAACCACAGATACTACCCATCAGAACAACACAAGTTGATAGAAACATGGGTCCAGAATTCATTTGGTTACAATACCTACAGCCATTATGCAACAGTAGGTCTATGAGTTGACGTGACTTTAATCTATGTTGTCTGAGAAGTTGTCAGAGGGGAAGAATTTTTGGACCCATATTTATATGGGTTGCTTTATTTGTTGTGATGCATAGCATCTGTGGTTAAAATTTGACTACAGTTTTGATTAGAAATTCGACTTGGTGTTCTATTCTCTAGAACGCCATGTATAGTAATGTTTCTATTCTTGATGGTAACTTACTGTAATGTTTGGTTAATATATTATAAAGCAAGGGCAGTTTGTTCAAGCATCTAACGAAGTGCTCAGCAATAGGGACATCAAAGTCGCCAAACGAAAACTTCCTAACACCAGCGTTAGTATCTTTCGCAATGCTACGAATTTTAACGTTAATTATTTTTTCTAATTAATTAGAATTTTTATTATATAAAAAATTGTATAACCAATTGTTTCGTATGTTAATAAATGCTTCGTTTTACTCTCAGGCTGGTCTTAGAGCGTCTGTTGGGATTACAGGATTTGGGTCCATTGTCTCCTCAATGAACATTAAAATCTCTTCCGGTGAGAACAAGAGCTCTCTAACTTGTTCTAAAAGTTTAATCTCCACGAGCAATTCTTCGTCGCAAAACAAAAATGCACCAGTTTCCATAACTTCCATGTTCCCCGTAAATGACTTACTTTTTAACAATTGGACCGCCAGCGCGGAGATGGATACCACCACTTCTGATGACAAAAATTCCACAAACTGCGCCACGCCAATCACACACACACTCACACACACACACTCACACACACAATCACAGTTGACTGTGTCGTCAACTGATTTGCTAGGGCGGAAATGTGTTATCAAATCTTTGAAAGTCGAGAAAGTCGTCGACGCTAAAACGGAAACAACGACTTACACCCGCCACTAACAACCTGTTCGCAACTCAACAGATGACGTTTGCAACAACAACAAATCTCGACGCTCAAAAGCTTTTGCAAGTGATCGACGACAACAAAGCGGATGCCTGAAAGAAGAAGAAAACAACGAACACCTTTCTTGTGATGAAAACAAATTTTCAAATAAACTTTAGTGACTTGAAGTGGTTTTTGTTTTTCTGCCTACATCCGATTCATCGTGGAAAGAATTTAAAGCAAATTTACCGATGCTCGAATTTAGCACGCAACTTAGGTGTGCGAGATATCTGCATTATAGATCCGAAAAAAAAAATAATAAATTGTGGTGTACGAACATCAGGTGAATTTTTGTTAAATTTGCTTTAAATTCTTAGATATTTTTTGTAATCAATAAATTATAATTTTTGTGTACACTTTTTTGTTATCAAAATTATCGTGGAATTACCAAAATGCCAAAAGTTTTGTTATTGGTATAAATGCGATTCATGTTTTTTTATTGTTACGAGATAATGACATTGCGGATTGTGAGAATGCCTTTGGTTTTTCTTTACGGATAAATATTTTTGTTTTTAAATTTCATTTTTAATTCAATTTTGTGTTGCTTAAAAAAATAATAAAAGTCTTAATTCTGTCTAATGCCTAACAAAAGTCTGAATTATGTCTTGAAAAAAATGTTGCATCAAAAAACAAGTAAAATGCTAACTAAGTGAACTTTCTGTGTACATTTCGCTGAAAAAACCGTTTTTTTTTAAAAAATTAAAAATATTTTGGGGGTATTCTGATCTTTATCCTTGAAAACAAAAAACAAACGTTCCATTGTAGCGGTAAAGATTTTCAGAAACCGTCGAGATGATATCTGCAGTTTTTGTTTGTATAGTCACCCATTTAAATCCTGACTGTAACAAAGCACTTTGTATAATTTGTTTCAAGGAATTATAAATATAATCAGCGTTCTCGTTATTCAGTAAGTTTGTTAGGTCTGCTTTTAAAATCATATTGGCAAAGAGTTCCCAGTTCATACACTTATAAAATGAAAATATTTTGATCAGTCTTTGAGCTGTCGCTAATGTCTCTGGTCACTCTTCCATGCCAAATGAAGAATAGGAGATGGCATCATGGTTCAGTTTGGGTAAACTTTGATGGAGTGGTCCTGTGTACTCAAACTCCTCTGGAACAAATATTTGATCGATCAAATTGGCACTGATACTTGTAGTACGTGTTGGAGTCTTGATAATAAATTTTAATTACAATTGTTTGAATATTTATTTATTTATTTATTTATTTATTTTATATCTTACATTCCATTGGAACAAACTAAGAAGTAATATAGAACA
>JAQIWH010006645.1:0-12559 GCA_034695005.1 Cryptops parisi
ACACGTTTCAGTTGCTGTGTGATCAGTGGTCACACAGTGATCACCTAGCTCGTCTCTTGGCTGCCTCAAGCTAATTCCGTGTCAGCTTATGTGAAATGGAGTATAGTTCTAATATTTATCAGTTAATTCTAGTTTTGAAAAAAACTAGTTTTCGACATATACAGATTGAATCACGTTTTTTGCGGGAAAAACACTAGTTAGCAATTTATTATGAACACGCTTTGTAGTTAGTGAGCAAACTTGTTAATTAAATAAAAATCGCAAACAATTGAAAGAGCTGGGGTGTAAAAGAGTGTTATGTAGCCTACAGCTTTGTCAGGCTTTTAAACAGAACAGCGCTTTGCTATAGCTTTTTCAAGCTTCCCAACATAACACAGCGCATTGCTACAGCTTTGTCAGGCTTTCTAACAGAACACAGCGCTTTGCTACAGCTTTTTAAAGCTTCCCAACATAACACAACGCTTTGCTACAGCTTTTACAGGCTTCTTAGCATAACACAGCGCTTTTCTACAGAGTTTTAAAGGTTTCCGGCATTACACAATACATTTTCGCCTACAGCTAACTCGCGATTAAAATCGTGATGTCGAGGGTTTTACGGTGCAACGCTTTATACTGTATTAGTTTCACTTGTGAGCTTGTTAGTGTGTGAGTTTGTGAGTGAATTAGCTGGGAATTGAACGTATTCTGCTATCTACAGGTGTTTATGATAATTTTTTGTCTTCTCGTGTTTTTTTGTGTGGATGTTTTGTTTTGTTATGTATTGACCCATTTGAATTATCCATATAGCTAAAATTCTTGAGTGACGGATGTGACGTCAATATCGATGTTAAACTCGATATAATCTAGTTACATTGACCTTTGTTTCCTCCTACATTGGTATGCATCCTTAATTTTACCATGAATTTAACTGGACTGTACTATTTCAGGGTTAACCGTCGCTTGCGAAGGTAATGGCACATTAGTTTCAACTAAAATAAAAATAAAACAACATAAAAGATTATACTGTATAGTCCAATGCAACAAAAATCGGACAAATTGAAATCGAAAGTATCAGAAATCCAAATTTAAGTTACTTGAAACTGGCATAAATCAAATATCACATTACTCGCATTAATTTGAATTTGCATAAATCGAAATTCACATAAATTAAATTCTCATAAATCGAAAAATCAAAAATAGGTTAATTCAAAATTCGCATGAAACGAATAGCGAATTTCTCAAAGATAGCATAAATTTAAATTCGCATAAAGTGAAACTATATACGGCGTGCTCATAAAAAAAACATTTTAATGAACTTGTTCATAACTATAGTTACTGATGATTAGTTAGTACAGTAAATAAGTTATTAATTGCCCGATTGGATAAAGTTACTAATTAATCAATGCCACATTTTATTTCGTGCGATTGAGTTTTGCTTATAGTTTTCTGACAATGTATACGTATATTATTTACTGAAAAGTGGTAATTGTTTAGTTGTGTGTTAAATTTATAAAATCTATATTGATTTTAAAGCCTCGTTACCCGAGTTTGCCCGAAGTCATACCATCGTTTACTTTCTAATTAATACTATACAGTACAGTAGGTATCACGATGCTGCTAATTAAAGTTTGACATTCAGAGTGAGCAGTGTTAGAAATGCTGGAGTTTAAAGTAGTAATTTGTACAGTAGTAATATCAGTAAAATAATAACTCCATCATGCGATAATAAAATATCCTCCCAGATTCTCGTCATGGAAACATTTTATTTATTTATTCATAACATTTCGCTGTTATGTGATTCTGTTAAGTTGCACACGCGCGAATGAAGCTTCTGCACCTGCATATGTAGTTTTCTTTCAAAATGTGTAAGTCACGTGTGATTGCTGGCTCTCGAGTCGGAATTGTCCACTGTACAATTTTATGTGAATTTCGACATATGCTATTTTCATGTGAAGCATTCGCAGAACATAACCCTAGTATAAACCTTTATCGGCTTATATACACTTTTATGAGAACTACTGAATCTTAAGCGTATTTCATGTGTGTGTCTTATAATCGGGTGCGTCTATATAATTCATTTTTAGCTTGAACCCTTAAAAGTCGCGTCATATATTCGTCTTATATTTGAGTGCGGCTTATATTCGCAAAAAATAAATAAACCGGTACTTTACGAACTTCACTTGGCCAATAAGAAGCGTGTTAATTAACCAGTTTAATGGTTAGCTTATCTAAATTGGATATCTTTTTTTATTTCACACTTTTATACCCCCAGAAGTGTTAGATGTGTGTGGAATCTCTGGCGTCATAGCACTGGGAGAGCACTTTTTTGATCAATTTTCGTTTGGGTGTTTTTTTACAACCGGAAAAAACTCGTAAACTAGGATATTGTCAACCTATTGGTTTCATTCCTGTCTTCGTCCACGAGTTGGCATTTAAAGGGAGGTTACCTGCAACCACCCAACAGCGTAGTTAGAGAGCAAAGCCCGGCATAAGGCCCTTTAGGCTTTAGGTTTAGTGGCGGGATGTTATTATTCGACACCGTCACCTGTTGTAAATGGCCACATTCCGCTGCTCACGCTCCAAATGGGTCTCGAGCTCATTTCCAATACGTCCGTTCGCTTCCTGTGGCCACTCCAAGAGACGCTGGAAGTGTTCTTACTAACGCCCAAATGAATGCCGAACGTGCAACAGTTTATATTGGAACCTACTGTTGTGTTATTGTACTCTGTCGCCAAAACATTTCTTTAGAGTTGTGTGAAAAAATTTGGAGATAAGGATGCACGTTTCTAACAAGTCGGTTTACCAACCTATTAGCGTTCATTTGCATTAGTTTCGTTAACGTTGTGGTTATTTGCTAAATACAAACAGTTTTCCTCACTCGTCAATAATCCGATGATGACTTTCCAATAGTGAATTGTGCTCCATCGCATGAATATTTAACTCAACATTGGATATTGCGATTTCACGATTAAGGATCAAGTACGTGTTGTCGAGGTTGAGAACTTTCTAGTGTACATGATGTCAAGCTTTGAAAAGGTGATGTAGGACGTAGGCCTAATGATTTGTTCGTGTCTTTTCGACTTTTTGGTTTTTTCATTCAAATATACTTTCGCCACTTTTTTTCTTTTGTTTTCTATGTTTTATCAATTTTGCTTGTCGGTTTAAATATTGTGTGATTATAGGTTTATTATAACTACTGTAAATAAAAAAAAAATTAGTTTTTTTTTTAATTATGCGAGATTTGCACAACTCTCGCATAAACCGAGGACATCTATTTTGCATACTTTTATTTTTAACGCAAAATGGTAATGCTTATGTATGTATTAATATTTTGCATATATCGAAATTTTTATAACAAAAGCTGCAACAGACCATATACAAATTCAACCAGTCTACAAATTCGTAACACTAGCGTCTCGTTAACCTTTGCCAAAAATCTAAAATTGTAACATTTTGTGCGAAAATACCCTACATACAGTAATTAAAAAATGGCATATACCAAATTTTACATAAAATGGTAAAAGCTTCAACAGAGAATCTAATTAGTCTACAAATTCGTACAAAAGCGACGTTTTTCTCTTATAACGATCATCTGGTAGAATTTTTTCTCATCACACAATAGTGAAATGGCGTAACTGCAACAACACCTCACATTAGTTAAAAATCATTCTCATGGACCGGCTAAAAAAGTGCAGCAGATTTTCCATTCAGTCACCGTGCATATAACAAAAGTTTGTCGGCTATGACAGATATTTGGAAGTACGCGTATCTCTCATTTTGGAAGAAAGTGATAGCACTTGTGTTGCATTATCTCTTCTCGTTAATCTTTGTCAAGAATCTAAAATTGTAACATTCTGCGAAACTATCGTATAATTGAAGGGCTTTGGGCAATATACTGATAAGCCACACTTTTCCCGAAAATTGAATTTTTACATCCTTCAGCAATGTTTTTAGCTTGTTACTCTACTATTTTCTGAATTTTCCAGAAAATGTAGCATAATATAGAGAATCGCCTTGTTGCTCAGTATGATACTCTGTAGTTTCTCACCAGAAAAAGGCTTTCCTGAACAATTTAAAAAATGTGGCTTAATTGCCCGAAGTTCTCCAATTATACTTATTGAAATCTCGTGTATATAATTAAAAAATCGTGCATATTGAAATTCTCAAAGAACGGAAAAAAATAATTGCAGCAGACAATTCGGTCACTCACTCTGCAAAATCGCATAATAGTTTTAGTTTGTAACAAGTATTTGGCAGTATCTCTCTCGTCGCATAATAGTTAAATTCTTACGAAACTCGCATAAACCTGAAGATTATCTCACTCTTGGTTTTTTTGAAAGAAAGTGGTAGTACATACTTGTGTACTGTCTCTTCTCGTTAACCTTTGTCGAGAAGTCGTTGGCGTCTCCTTTTCACCTCTGTTGGTCGTTTCTCTACCACTACCCCCACTCCTCCCCTCTCGTTTTGATGACGCATGCGCATTGATGTTGCTTAGTTTGTCTCCCCCCTTTGACACAGAAGTGGCAGAACTCCTCAGCTCGTCGTGCGGCGGAATCTCGGCTGAGCCGAGCTGAGCTCCCGCCGACGACGACGACCATGCTACTTCCTCTTCCTTCCATTCCAACTTAACTAACCCTTTACTACACCAATTATATATCTATATATTTGCAACTATTACAACTCGCCTCCAAATTACCTTTGCTTTTCATCTCCTCACCGAGCGACACAATTTCTCGTCGCTTCGCTTCATATCTCGTTTTTTGGTTTTCGGCTCTCTGAAAACACCATGGGTTAATCGAACTACATCGAAAAATTTTCCATTTATTTTTTTTTTTTTTAATTAATTTTTTTTTTACAAAAATATATAATACGGAAGTAGATGGAAAAACTATAGAACGATAATAAGAGGTTTTTTCGTCATCCCCGATCATCTTCGTCCCTTTTTGCGGTCCTCTTCCCTGTTCTTTCCTGGCCAAGTTGGAACGACGACGACGACACGGTTGTGAGTGTATCTGTTGGATTCGCGACACACACACCATCAAAGTTGATTCTCTAATTTTTTGTTACTAAAAATGAAACCGTTGACTGCCAGTGCATGTTCAGCACCATCTTTTATTATTTCTTAAAATTTTGCTGAACCACTAGGCAGCTATCTTGTGCCCGGCCGCCGCCCGAGCCCAACGCCCAACCGCCCACGCCCCTTAAAAAATATCACATAATACTATTACATACAAAAAATATATATATACTAAAATTAACTAACATCAAGGCATGGGAAAACCGGACCGAAAAGCGCAACGGACGGACAGCCGTGAGTAATATATTTCCAATTTTTGTTTACGTATTTTAACAACTGTTATACTTCACTTCTTTAACGATCCACTTTGGCCTTTAAACTTTGCACTTTTAAATGGTGGTGGTTCGAATGTGTTGGGGCGTAAACAGCGAAAATGTCAATAAACAGAAGTGAAAGTCTTTAGTTTATATTTACATACATTGTTTTTAGGAAATCAATATTCTGAAATAGAATCGAATCTTTTCAGTGTTACTTATCTTAAACTTGTGTCTACAGATGTTTTAATGTACTTTTTAAACTAAAGACTGTTAGTTTGGTGATTCGAATGGTATTTTGGTCTAAGCACCAAAAGTGTTGGCAAATAACAATAAAATTCTATAGTTACGTTGTTAACTATTATCAGTTAATAATGTTAACTATATTCTTAGTTATTCTGAAACAAAATCATTGTTTTACTGTTATTTTTCTAGGTTGTGTTTACATATAGTTCCATTGGTCTACAATGTATTTTTTAGCTTTAGTTTTTATATGGTTAAGTAAATACAAGTTTAGTGTATTTAACATAAAGATTAATAGCATAGTATAGTATAAGTTATATTCGATTATTAAGATGTTAATTGTCCGTAGTTTAGAACAGTAGCAAATGAGTCAATTAACTTATGTAAGCAACAGGTTACTTGTACTCGAATATATTTTGTGTATTTTGATATAGTGTACAGTATACAGATGTTGTGTACTTTGTAGTATTGTATTGTCGTACTGTACATTAAAAAATGAACGCAACTTAAAAATTGAGCCGGTTTATTTTTAAAATTAGTCGAATGTTACCAGATCGTTGTCAAACCGTTGAAAAATATTTTCAAATAATATTTTTATACAAATTTTTGTATATAACTATTATTGTTTTGTTATACAAAATATTACAAAAATATAAAATTTAGATATTCAATATAAAAATAGTAGGTATGTGTTTATGTTGATTTGTTAATTTTAAATTAAACTGTTCAATGGAACCACAATATACAAAATAAATACATGAGTTCTAGAAGAACAAGGTAATTAGAAATAAATGATTAGTAACGAGGAATACGAAATATATTTAGTAGAAAAAACATACTAAAACCAGGAATGTTAAAAACATAATGAGATATCTCATTAGAATCGATTTTCGTTTACACCCTGTATAATTTTTTTCTCTATATGATTAATGAGCACGTTCGGTGCATAGTTGTTGTTAAAATTGGAATGTAATGTGATGCATGGATGAAGCTATTTGAGTCGATGAATTGACATATTAGAGTCATCATTACCATCACTTCACGTAACACCTTCTACTACTACTACTACTTCGATACTACATTACGCTGTTATTCCTATTGATTACACTTCAATTCGTGTTAGCATTTGAAACGTGTTGGAGTGAGTGTTAATGCATCACGAAAGGGTTTGAGCTTTGGTTGAAGGGTGGTTGGTGTGATTTTTTTTTCTCGGTTAGATCAATGTGTTTGGTGCTGGCGAGATCGTTGCTATTTATAGAAAGCAGGTTACCGTAGTCTGGTGCTTGTGTGCATAATACCTACCGTCTGTTGCTGAATGGGCTAAGCTAGTTATTGTCAGGCAACGCATCGCTTTTAAGTTGGGGTTTTTAATAGAAATTTTACGATATTAGTTCAGGAGGATGCAGTTAAACGGGGATTCTTAAATTTTATCTCTTCGAAGTTGTTTTTTTTTTTTGTTTTTTTTTTTGAAATCTGTTTGTTAAAGTAGAAGAACGTTTTTTTTTTTATACATTAAATTGTACAGTATTCTTGTACAAAGAACGTGTACTTGTCGATACGACGTCCAACCTCTCTTGTGTTGCTACTTTGTGGTACTTGGTTATGGATTTACTTTGCAGGCTAGGTTAGAGAAAAAAGGATTAAGTGTATGATTTGTTTGTTTTTTTTTTCTAATCTAACCTGCAAAATAAACTCATAATCGAGTACAAGCAAGTAGCAACATCAGAGCGGTCAGGCATCTAATCGAAAAGTACCCGTTCTTTGTATTCCACGAAATATTGTGCCAGTTATTGTTGGTAGGGTCTACAATAATTGACACAGTGAGATCTAAAAAGTACCAAAGTATCTTTTAGATCTCAAAGAATTGCAAAAATAGCCTAATCCGTCATCTTGTTTGTAACTGTTGCTTTATGTTTTTCAAACAATGTTCACGAGAGATTGGTTGGAACGATGGTCGCGTGCAAGAATTCACGTTAACTAAATTTTCATTTGGAAATACACTTTTCGCTACTGATTTGAATAATGGTCACGAGTTACCAAATTATTATAAAACGATGGACGCGTGCAGTGTTACGTGTTAACTAGTAGTTAACCCGTGCTATAGCACGTAGAGATATTGTTTGTTTAAACTCACGCTGTTATGGTTTTTTTTTAACTAAGTGTAGTTTCACTTGTTGTCATGAACACGTTCTTCGACGGACAGAGAGAGGCAAAGAGCAAGTTATAGTTTATTTTAATCGAATATCGAATGACAACGTAAACACAATGATTACGATTTGCCATCCTTATCAAAACAATGGCCACGTGTAAACTTTAGTTATAACACTATAGTTCAATTTACTTTTGGTTGTATTTTTTATTGTTTGTTTCTCAACAAAAAGTAGACATAAGTAAGATAAGTCACAAGAAATTTTCGAAAAACAGGTGGTAGAACGTCCGAGTGTCTTTTATACTGCCATCCTGTTTTTTCAAGCCGCCAAGTAAATTATTAATTGCATATAAATATGTTTTAAAGATAATATGATCTAACAAAGTACATAAAACATGAAACAAAAAACATTATACTAACCCCACAAATATGCTATGTAACAAAAAAAAAACAAAACAACGGAAAAACAGAAAAAGTATAAAATGAAAAAAGTCCTAAAGACAAAAAAATAAATAAACAAGTATACAATGTAGAATTATCATAACTTAATGGTATTTGCCTGTTATGTAAATAGAAAATATCTATACATATAAACCAAAATTTAAGGTATGCTGCTTATTTTATAAAATTATATTGTATTTTGTCTCTGTGTTAAAGAGTCCAACTTCTTATGGTATTAATAGTTTTTGTTTAGTTAAATAATAAAGTAGTAAACTAATAAAATAATAAATTTAATAACAAAATTATGAATAAGATTAATATAAAACAGTTTAATTTAAATAATGAACAATTTGAGAATATGTGTAACAAACCCTGTAATTAGTAAAGATGTCAACTAAGGGTATACAGTAATACGGTTTGCTATTGGCATGTTCCGCAATTGATGGGGCTAAAAACTGCATTGTAACATATTCAACCCCGATATTGAATCGTGTGGCGAGCGGAGGCCGCTGACTGAAATGATTCTCATTCGGCTTCGCGTTAACTTTCTGTACCACAAACATATCCGAGTTTATGATTTATGATTCTTATTGTTTTCGTTTTTCTGTTTTTAACACTACTTATCAGTGGTGGGAAGAAAACAAGAAAACATTTATAATACTTTTAAAATTATTGTTAAAAATTAAAAATTAAATGGAGTTCAATATTTAGTTAGTACAATCATTATACTTTAATTCTTTTGACGTTCTGATTTCAAATTTATTTTGCAATGTGAAGGGAGTTCAATTATATTGTTCAGAATGTTATCTACATCATGAATAACATTTCTGTACACAATCAGATCTCTCTCAAATTCGCAAAAGTAACAAAATTTTGACATTTTGAAGTGATTCTCTCACAGTGAGTATTTTTAAAGAGGTATATTCGCACAAATAGATCATTTTTCGATGTGACGCTATTTGTGGATAACTGTGACGTCATCTTCTTGCCAACCAGTTTTCATTGGCTGAGCAAGAAGCTGACGTTACAATTGTCCACAAATTGCCACATCAAAAAATCAGGAGGTCTTAATAGACAACGATTTCGAACTGCAAGTATGAACACTGAACGAACAGAACAGAAGCGTTTCTGATCTTTCAAAAGTCATTTTTATCATAGTTGAGGTGCCGATATATATATATATATATACTTTGACTTATATCAAGAGGTGCGGTTTATACTCGAGAACTACGTTGGTGATGAAATATTCGACACGAGACGAGTGTTCCAGAATTTCAACTTTAGGTTTTGGAAGCAGCAAGTGGTAGATTCTATTCAACAGTTTTCTCGTTTCTGAATTTTGATCTCATGCCAAGAGCCACTTGTGGAATTTGTCGTTTTCCCCGATAACTTGGTCGTGTGTGGTGGTACGCTTTATAGCAGTGCCATTTTATTTTTTTTTTTGGGGAAGAGGGGTGGTTCTGTTTGTGTGGGTTTTTTTGTCTTGTAGGTGTATAAAGATAGATTACTGGAGACGGTTCTCCTTGAGGGAACTGCGTGTTCGTGTTGCTAATTGGCATGTGATTAGGCGATTAGCTCTTCTTAAAGAGACTCCAAGGGAAAAAAGAAGGATTATTTCTCTTCCCAAAACGCGGAAAGTTTATGATCCCATTATTGTTTTAAGAGGCTTTTTCTTGTCGTTACTGGACTCTAAAAATGATTGCAGATTTTGTTGGAGGGATTTAGATAAAAGTGACCTAACGTGCAACATTGTCACGTTGGGTTAGAACTTTGTTAACTCATCCAGCAATTGAGATATAAAATGCTAAAACCAGTATTAGGCGCTAAATTGAAATGCAGTGCGTTTTTATTATCGTCTTGAATTAACGGATTATTTTTATAGGGGGCTTTAAGTAGATTGAATTTAAAAACTGTATTAACTAAAAAGTTAATGTAAAAGTTATTAAGGAAAAAATAAAATAATGAATAAATATATATATATATATATATGTTACCGGCACTGTATAGAAGAATCCAGGCATTCTACAGAATGTCTGGTCTCTTTTGCCAAAGTATGAAATAACATTTTGTATAAAACTATTTAGGTTAGTTGAGGTGAGTTTAAGTTGGTTAACAACATTTTTACACTTTTTATATTAGCGTTCCTTGTGACTTTGTGAGTGAGCGAGCTAGGAATTGAACGTATACTGCCATCTACAAGCGGTTATGAGAATATACTGTACCAAAAAAAACGTATAAATTAAAATCCGCACAAGTTTAATGAAAAAAGATCGCATATATAAATATATAAATCGAAAATTACATTAATAAAAAATGGAATTGCTTTACACTCGCATAAATCAGATACCGAATTAATCAACGATTACATAAATTTATTTCGTATAAATCGAAATTCTACATATAGTATATTTGTATATGTTAGTAGTCTATATAAAGAGTATTATGCTTAAAAAGCATTTTTAAAGTACTTGTTTCTAAAGAAACAAACAATATAAGATTAAAGCTTAACGTAATTATTCCAATGCTAATTTCATACATTTTCTAAACCAGGTTTGGTATTCTGTAGAAGGCACGGGTTCTAAACATTGCGGATATCATTAAATTAACGTATGTAAAATATATTTACAGAAAATTAATAAAATTAAATAAAACAAATTATTTTTTAAAAATATATAAAAAAAAAGTGATATGTACAATATATAAATTAATGAAAATTTTAATCAATATAAAATTAACTATAAAATTATATCCTATTATACTTAATAGCTACAGTATATAAATTGTTCGATATAATAATAATAGTAATTTATTGTTGCATATTTTAATTTCACATTTTACATTTTAATATTGAAAATTTTTACCACTTGTTTAAAAACACAAATCAAGTATTCATTTTAATAAAAAATATTTTTAAAATTGGTTAATTATACTTAATTAATGTTAATTAATTAATTAACATGACATTACATAGTATTTTGAAAAAAATAAATTTTCATACCTTCACGAACTGCAATAGTGCACGAAATAAATAACTAGAAAACAAAGGGTACTTTTCGGTTATAGCGGGGGCCGTCTGATATTGCTTGTACTTGGTTATGGGTTTATTTTACAGGTTAGGTTAGGAATACAAAACAAAATCATACATTTAATACGTTTCTTTGTTTTTCCTAACCTAACTCTAACCTAGCTTGGAAAATAAACCCATAACCAAGTACAAGCAAATAGCAACATTAGACGGGCCCCGCTATAACCGAAAAGTACCAAACAAACTAACTGCTCAGCTACTTTGTTTTCTAGTTATGTATAGTTGGGTAGGGGAACGTGCTATTTACGGAATAAATAGTTATTTGCCTATTTCGTATCTATGTGAAGAAATATATTTCTGGTAAGTCTTTGTTTAAAAAATTCAGTGCATTCATTTTTGTCTTCGGTTGAGTGAAAAATATGATGATTTTTCAATATGAATTTTTTTCACTCGAGTGAATTGAGAAGAGAGAAAATTGTTCCGTAGAAACTCGGGCTCTTTTTCTTATAAAGAGTCTCTTTAATCATTCATTACATTGGAAAATGCAATTGTATTTCTTTTTTTAGTTTTCAATAAAATTTATATATTATCCGAAACCAACAAGTCATCGTGATAGATAGCAAAAGCAAATCAATAGGTTGTCAGCGAACCAACCAGCAGCAGCAGCAGTCACCATCACTTCTCTTCACTCTAAGTCAAATGAAGATAAATGACTTGCACAGGCTCGAGCTGGTGTTGATGGCAGACGATAATTTCCTACCCCCTAAACTGGTTCACCCTTTCTCTATTTTTGTAAACTTTACGTTTTCTAAAGTGAAGAATTATATATTTGATAATATTTTTTACAGGGTGTTAATTGCAAAACTAACAAACAGTTTTATTAAAGATGTTATTTTATACTTTGCCAAAACAGCCCAGGCATTGTATACAATATCTGGATTATTTACATTGTTGGTAGCATATGTTTTCAGATCCATAATTGTAATACTGTTGGTAAATATTAGTAATTAAAATGTTGGTAGATGAAATGCGTAAGCAATCATGGGATAATTGTGTAAAACTGCGCATGAAGTTTATATTTCATCAATCAAATATTATTTTAGCGGTATTAATACATCATTGAATACCGTTAGGGATATAATAGATGATACATGATTATACCGTATATCAACATTATGAATTTATTATCATCAATACATCAAGTTAATTGCGCAAACTAATTTTACCAAGTAAACCAAAATTAATACAGTGTGATTAATAATTTATAGTATATCGCATGCAGTAGATTATATTTCTATATACACAGTAGTATGGATACTTGATGGGGGTAGGCTTTGTGCAATACACACATGCATAACTTGAAAGCAAAGCTGCGGGTTGCTTTGGGTGAT
>JAQIWH010006646.1:0-12558 GCA_034695005.1 Cryptops parisi
AAAAAAGAAAGACGAGATGATGGCAGATAGAGTCTAAAGTTAGGTAGAGATTAGTCAACCGCGAGAGAGAGAGAGAGAGTCAGTCGATCGATGGTGATGGCGCACGCATTTGCTAAATCCTAATAATAACGCTAAAAGAGACACACAGTCAGGTGGAGGGTGGGAAAGGTGCTGCTACGGGAAACGAGGGAAAGAGAAGCTTCTAGTTAAGCCTTTCCCAATCACGTGACTGTATCCCGCTACCTGGGAATCGATGCGAGTGACACGGTTGGCGTAGCGGATTAACATGTTCATCCGCATTCAAACGCAAGCCCAATAACAACGATTATCAGGCCTTATCAACGCGTTCCACTCATCGTCGTCGTGTTGTTTGTAACCGACTTACTCACTCACTACCTACCTAAAAACAACCTCAACAAACCCATACCGAATCGTAGTAATAATAGTAGTAGAAGAACAACGTGCTTCTCGGTCTGATCGTTTTTTAAAAATCTGAACGTTCATTTTCACGTCCCTGTTGTTGAATTGCAGCACGTGGTTGTTCGCGTCCGTGTTGGTCGAATTAAAAGAGCTAACGTGACATGACACCAACGAAACCCGGAACTTCTTACGCTCACAACAGTATGCCAATGAGAAGTAAAAAATGTCGGTTAACTTTTCTTTTCCACTCGTGACAACGATTGCAACTTGGCAGAAAAGTGAACCAACAACCATCCTCTATCTAATTAAATCACACTAAATAAACCACAGTGTCTGGAGAAAAGTGTTATTTCCACACCGACTACCATCCCGACGCGCTTTTCATTTTGCTGCCCACGCCACAAACAACGAAACCTACATTTTTATTAAAAAGAAAACCCAAAAAAATACCCCCACCCCACCCTACGAGAGAGACACTCTTTTCTAGTTTATCGTCGGCGACAATTAATTAGCCGCCTGCGGAACCTCGGATTAAATTTTCCGGACGAAGCAAAAGCTCGCTGTCAAGTGAAATCGCGGAAGAAAATGAAGTTAAAAACGGGGGAAGAAAAAAATCCCCTCCATCTTTACAAGAGGAGAAAAATACGGGCAGAGGATTATGGGAAGGGATCCTCTTTTGTTGCTTCGAATCACGGAAAAGAAGATGGAAAGCGGAAAACAAAAATTATCCGGCTTTAGTCTGTCAAGCGAAATACAACAACACATTGTAACTGCGGACATTGTCCCTGTTTTTTTTTCAAGACACAAACCGAAAGTTGGCTACCACAGTGTAAGGAGATTAGTGTTGCGTGGAAATTAAACGCGGAGAATGAAATGTCAGAAATAACAGGGCTGGCGGTGGTGGCGGCGGCATAAACAAAACTTAAGGTCAACGTTATATAACTCGGGATTTCTCTCTTTCTTTCTTTCTTTTAATATTCTTTTCCGTCGTGTTTATTTACCGGATGAGCGTGATTTAAATCTCCTCTGTTTCTTTTGTCTCTTAAATGTTCGAGGACCATAAAATGTCAACGAGAGAACGTCTCTCCAACTTTTACAGCCCAATAGAGAACCAAGTTCTTAAAGACGAACAAAAAAGAGATAAATTGGGTTTCTTTATCGACTACACTCCATCCAACCGCGATTCAACAATGCAACGTGTTAATTCTGTCACGCTCGTTCCTTAAACACCTGTCACGTGTGACCAGCTCGAGATCATACAAATATACATAAAAAAAAAAAATAACACGCTTCACGTGTTGCCAGTAACCTGTGTCACGAGCTGCAATTCAACAATGGTGACACAACAAACTCACGTGATGTTCGGTTTCAACAACGTCTCCGTGCAGCATCGCGTGATACTCCAAGGAAGAATAGCCCCAATTTAAATGACTCGAAACTCCGACTCAATGGGCTGTTTCAGCTTTAATGAGACATTATTAATGATGACGAGTCGTCGCTTTCTAATTTTTTTTCTTTAAACCGCCATTATAATGTTAGACAAACAATTAATCAGCATCCACTACGAAAACTAATGTAACCCATTTGACTATATTTTTTTTTCAATTTTTGAACCACTTTTTTTTGTAAAAACGTACCTTGCAAGTCATTTATTCTCACATAAAAAAAGTAGTAAAAAACATGGAACAAAAAAATCCAGTCCGGTAGTAGGTTCCGAATCTTTTTGAATACAAGTAAAGACATTTCTCCCGAGGTTCTTAATGGACTCTCAATCATATCGAACCACTCGTCGTTTTTCATCCATTCGAACAGTTGTAAACTTTTTTTTTTCTACTGAAACCCACGTGTTTTTTATACGTACGTAAAACCTCGTTTCCATAAAATAAAAAATCCTACAAAAATAATCCATCATAAGATATCGTCCTACTTAAAGAACGCATCACCATGTCGTGTATTGTATAGTATAGTAAACAACCGGAAATAAAACCATGTTACTTTTTTTTTCACGCGAAATTATATTCTAAAAAAAAAAGTTCGTATTAAAGTTTTATTATAAAAATGTTTCATACTATTTATTCCGATAATATCTGTTATTTATTATAATCGATGTTCTACGTTAAGTTTTGTAATTATCTTTCACGAAAAGAAGAATTTGAAAAGAAAAAAAAAATAGAATGTGTTCATAAAAATTCTAGTTTCGAATAACGAATTTTTTATGGGTTAAAAAACGCAATACTGTGCTCGTGAGATAATTAAGCAAATAAATTTCAAGTTTCATCATCCTATAGGTAGATATAAAATAGATCACAATTTTTTTCATTCCCACACTCGATCCAATTAAGAAATACGTTAATCACGAAGAGAAAAAAACCATGTCTATGTCTAAAATTACTTGCCTATAAAAAATAAAGATCAAGATGTCAAGAGAGGGATATAAAACAACCACGAGTTGACAGATTTACTTTAAAAAAGTAAAATAATATCATGTGACACGTTTCGAGAAATGAGTTGTCATGTCCCCAACAGCTGACAGAGCGAAGCAGATTTTCGGTCCAGAAATATGAAAAACATTTAAGTCGTGGCCATGTTGGTGACATCAAAGTTTCAGCTACTTATCAACTATTTCTACTAGTAAATTATTCCAACGACCGAATATCTAATTGTATCAACATTTCAGACGACAAAAACGCTAAAACATTTCTCATAGACTACGCAAATACACCACTTTGACACGAATGCAAACACGAATAATTTATCACTCCCCATTACCCTTTAAATGGCCCTACCAAAAAAAAAATGGTTTTGCGACAACAAGAAACACATGACACACGAGTACAATTTCTTTTCTAACTTGGTGTATCTATTTTTTATCTCTTTTAGTGCAGCGTCATTTCTTTTTATTTTCATGTCGCCAACGATGGAGGGTCGACATTAGTCATGTCAAAATGTAATGGGATGAGAAATGCTTACCAGTTAAAAGATCTGTCTCCCCTTTACTCTTCTTAAAAATATTTCTTTTTTTCTTAAAAACAATAAAAAAAACTAAAACATTTTTTAAAAAAATAAAATAAATTATTTTCCATCTCCGAATAGGATGAATGACAAAACGACAAACGAGACACTGGAAACAATAATTCGTATCACTAGTTCAGTCTTGCACTTGCAGACGGCGTATTGGAATATCGACTGTTTCTAAAATCCGCCACTAGAGGCGTCAATCACCAACTCCTATGGAACCCTAACGAGATTTTCTCAATGAACCGAAGACTTTAACATACGAATTGAACTTGATTTAAAAAAAATAATAAATAAAATCAAGGTTTGCATTTTTGACCAATGGTTAACTCATCGGCCATGGAAAGCACCTGTCATTCGCTAAGTTTTCTCTTAAAAAGGTCCCTTTTAAAAACCCCACCCTCACTGTTTCTATTGATTTCTTTTCATTTCAAAAAAGATGACACCGTTGAACGCTTCACTGTTTCAACGTCCGATCGCCATTCATCACGGAGACAAATCCCCCAACTTCTCCATCATCATCTTTTTCCTTTACCCCCACCTTTTTTTTGTTTCATCCCATCCTTCTTCCTGTGTTTTCTCCACCAAAAACTTGTACTCAAAATGGAAAAGAGTGGGTGTGCAATGGGCTACGAAAAGCGGGATAATGGCGTATCCGAATCGAAAACGAGAAAGAGGGGGAAAAGCGATACCCCCACAGGCCAAAGAAGAAGAAAATTGGGAAGGAAAAAAATGGCTGGAAATCCACAAACCACCCTTTAGTCGTTGCCATCAATAACCAATGACCAAGTTTCTTATAGTTTTGCAAGAAAATGTCTTCAAAATGCTGTCATCTACCTAAAAGAAAGCGGGGTAAAAATTTCCCCCTTTCTTTTCGAAAATCCATTTCTTATCCCTATCCATAAAAGTGGGGGTAAAAGGTTTTTAACCACTTCAGTTCTATCGCCCCCTTTTTTTACACGGTATATTCAAAAAGAAAAAGTAGAAAAATGAGAAATGACGTCACGACAAAAAAACGGTATCCAATGAAGTAACATTATTAAACTTTTCAGTACAGCATTAAGAAAATAAGCACCAATGGCATATTTTTACTCGTAAAATAAACTAAGTTAACCATTAAAGAGCTTCGGACAGCATAATGGTAAGCCACATTTTTTCTAAAAACGATATTTTTACATCCAACCGTTCCGCAGTAGTGTTTTTTAGCTTGTCCATTTCCTAGATTTTTTCAGCAAATAGCAGCAAAATGTAGAGAATCACCTTGCTGCTTAGTATGGTACTCTATGGTGTTTCTCACCAGAAAAACAGCTATTTTGAACAAGTTCAAAAATTTAGCTGCCCGAAGTCCTTCAATTTCATTGAGTCATTGATAAAATGCTTCCTTTATACTCCCAGCACCATTTTGTTTGTTTTTCATCGGCGCTATTAGATTTCAGTTTAATTTTTTTTTGTACACATTTTGTGTCATCTTTTATGTTGTCGCTTTGGGTCCCCAAAAACCGTTGAAGGCTTCAATAAACAAATAAAAAAAAATGTATGGCAGTGGAGGAGGGCATTAGGATTTAACTATTTAAGAAAGGCGTCTTATTAGCGAAAGTGAGTATTCAACGGATCGCGAATGTAAGATTTCTCAATTGTCTTATCGCGACGAAACAAACTCGATAGACTCGCCAATGGCGAGAGTTGATCGTGCTGAACGCGACAAGTAGCGAGATCAATAACGACGCCATGCTATGCTTTCCTGCATAACACGACGCGAAGCTACAGCTTGGTATGGCTTTCCTGCTACGCATAGCTACAGCTTTTTCAAGCTTGCCTGCACGACACAAAGAACAGTTTTACTTTACTGTACAGGTATTATTATAATTATTATTATTTTATTTATTCGACAAATAGTCATAAAAACAAAACAGTACAAATAAAAACAGAAAGAAAAAAAAAATATATATAAACAAAAACAAAATAATACATAATTCACAGTGGATCACTACCAAAAATATAGTTTTTCAATAAATTATCATTATTATTATTATCAACTTGTGTAGATTGCTACGGATTTTCAGCACTACAGTGCGCCCTACGGCCTACCTACTGTAACTAAGTTATTTTATTGTAGTGCTTTATTTTTATCTCGCTGCCGTTCTGGTTTTTTTTTTGTCTTTTGCAGAAAAATTGATGAGAAAAATGCAAGCTAAGATGAATGTGAGTTTGCGTTAAAAAAAAGAAAAGATACCAAGTAATTTTTTGTTTTTGAAAACAGCTGTTGAGAAAAAAATAACTTTATCTCTCCTTGAAGTGATATCTAACAAACAACAGTTATCATTCTTTACGAGAAAAAAAAAGTACCAACAAAAAATAGAAACTAAAAGTACACTATCCCAATGCCAACGCTTTATCCCTCTTTGTTTTTTAAACGCACCGACATGACATAAAGAGAGCATCGAACAAAGTCCGGTTCAATTTTGAACTTAAATAATTCTTATTGTTAAATAAAAGCAACGTGTCTCAACCGTTAGTCGAGTAGGATGCTAACCACTGTCTTTTATTAGCATCATCTTTTACATTTCCCTCTACAGCGCGTTGTTTATGATCCCCCTCGTTAAACCCCTGTAGGTACTACCCACTCCCCCCCACCTTATTCTACTCTATCTTTTATTAAAAATTCTTCCCTTAATTAGACTCGACGCTTCCCCACCGCTTCCGTTTTAATCCCTATGTAAACAATTAATTCCTTCTTTTCTACCTCCTTATTATACCCCCACTTTTTTGGGTAACCTTTTATAAAAGAAGCCAATTTCCCAACCTTTTAGTCTCCGTTCTACTCGGTTTAAGGTTAATGGCTAAAGAAGTAATAATAATAATATACATTATTATTGTTATTATTTTGATAGTATTGGGCGATTCTTGTACTCGGTGTAGTTGAGATGGGGTGAAAGGTAAAAATACCCCCATCCGTTAATTCATCTCACTCGTTTTCTTCTTTCCCCCCATCACCTTTTTCTTCTCCTCGACTTATTATAATCTTCATTTCCGCTCGAGCGAAAACGTAATGAAATTGCGCGAGGAAGGGTGTGAAAATTTCTTAATTCCTAAAATGCTAGTAACAGACTCCATTTTTTTTTTACCCTCACTCGCCAACAAAATTACCCCCCTCCTCCTCCTCCTCTACTCGCCATTTCAGCGAAGAAAATTGTTCTCCTCAAACTGTACCATCGTTAACGCAAAAGAAATGAACTCGTAACGTGTCACGAGATGTTAAAATGACGTGATACGAAACACCCACGAAATTTTAAGTTTTACTCACGAAAGCACGTGACAATGTCGTGACACGTTAAAACCCGTACCACATTACATTCACGAGCCTTTATTACAATCACGTGATACGTCAAGATCGCCGCCAACAACGGTATAATCCACGTGAAAATCACGTACCACATTACAAACGCGTGACAGTGAAATCACGATGTTTCGTTACAATCACCTGACACGTAAAATTCTAAAATGCACACGCCTTCGGAACAAGTCACGTTAACCTCCCCCCCCCCACGTGCCATGCTACAACCAGGTGACTCGATACCGCATGAGTGAACTGTCCTTAATATTCATTATTGCATAATGAGTCCTATTATACAGCACACTCTTAGTGTCTATTTTTGCCATTAGAAATTTCAGTTTTCAAAATTTTTTTGCTAATTTGAAACTAACAACAATTAAAACGAGTCGTGTTAAAACAAAGCTCTTTCACTGGTCCATTTGAGTGTCTTATCGTTCCTCGGTTCATCTATTACAATATTATTATTATTACTATAGAAAAGGACTGGGTTTATTATTCGCCCTAAAGTGCCAGTGGCCATTGTGTCATCCTCATCACCACCAAAATGATAATCGAGGTCGTTTAATGGAACCTAAAGGCGATTCCAACTAGTTCCTCTTTTACCCTCATTTTTATTATCTCCCACTCGTTTCGATTGTCTTCGTCCAACGAAACCACTTTCTCCACCCTTTCGATACTTATCATCTTTTATGACGCTTCTAACCGAATAATCGATAACATGGTAACTACATCCCACAGAAATTATCCTCCACCAAAAAATGACAGAGTTGGAAATGTCCCCTACGTCACGGATGGGTTATTTAAGGCCATGTAGCGGGTCATCGACAAAGTCAATAATGGTTGAGCAATAAAAAATAAAGGATGTTAAAAGATGTAAAACTGTCTGGACCCATTAAAAGTTCAAGAAAAAGCGAGTTTTCCCTGAAAATCGAAAGAAATGAGTTAATCGTCTTCATCCTATTACGGTACTTTTCACAAATGTTTTCTTTATTCAAAGAATTTTCTTGAAGATGAAATGTAAATAATAGTATAGGTTGAAAGAACTAGTTCAGATTGTTGTTAACTCGAATCATCCTATGCATTCTTACTCTGATAGGTTTGATAATACGGATTTCCTATCATCGTAATACGAATTCGTATAAATTTATTATTTCTTCGATTGGAGATTGTAAGCTTCTGAAGCATTTTCCGTGTCACTGTTTTGAGCATTGGATTGAGCCTAATGCCTTTTTAAGGATAAGAAAGCAGTTGCACGTGTCGATGTCAAGGATTCCAATTAAGAAGATAAAGCGTGATATTTTTCACTATGTTAACCATAACCTTTGAGCTCACTTGTATTGTTTTTTCTAAGATTTTATTTTGTTATATTTTTGGTTTTTTTCATTCCTTTTCAGTACTGTGTTGTTGTTGTTGTTGTAATGATAATGTATATTTTGGTCCCCATTTTGGACTGTGAATAATAAACAAACAAACAAAAGCGAGCTAATGAAGTCCTATTCCCCCCTCCCCAAAAGAAGTGATAAAGTTCCGTACTGACTCCCTGGTGATAAAGACAACGTGAAACGCCAAGAGATCAAAGTCAGAAAGAATTGTTCATCGAGCAAGTTTCAACAGTTGATAGACAAGGTAAACGAAAAGAGGAAACGGAAATGACAACCACGCCCACTGGAATCTTTGATCAACTCCCTCCAGGTCATCCTAGATGGTGTAATTACGTCAGTCTGTCAGTCAGTTCGAAGAAAGATAGAGTGGATTTAAAGTTTTAGACGAGAGTCGGTAACCTTACGATGTAATGATGATGCGCGTGTCGATGCCACGAGTTTCTTTCAAACTTTCGAAATAGAACAACTCCAATCTCCAGATCATCTTTGTTTCGCTACCAAAAAGTTCAGTTTTTTCTTTCAAATCAGTGTTCTTGATCCTGCACGTCAACTTTCTCAGTATATAGTCAAGTTGCCAATTGGTGATGACGCGAGTGTTTAAAACTACTTCTGACGTACGAACCATTCAAAACCACGCGCGATGCTGCACTAGCGTAATTCGGACCAAAAGTGGTTCGACACGTGACAATCGTTTCCAAAGTGTGAAAAAAAAATCACGGTTCACATTTTCACGCGTCATCGTGATTATAACACCCAAGTTGCAAACAAATTCACAAAAAGAGAAAAGCGTTTTGCTTGTTCACGAGCTGAACCCTCAACACGCGCCTAACCCATCTCTTACGAGATAGAACAAAATAATTTCTTATTCGTCGTCTACTACCGTTATTATTATTATTATTTTCGACGACTTTCCTTGGCTGGCAAACACCATTTCGGGCCTTTTCGACTATTTTATTGCCCACGTGACACTTTCAATTACAGCTTCGATGTTTATCCCCCGACGGCCCACATAACAAGCGGCGCTTCTAATCTCCAATGAACCACGGTCGTAATTTTCACTCCGATAACGTCCACGGAACCAAAAGGGAACCCCAAAGTTGGCCTCTCTATGGAACCCGTCCAAAAATCACGCCAACCCTAATGAATTAATCACCTTGCCAAAATGCCACCAATACATCTCCTCTTAACTTGGCCATTCCTGGTATTCTAATACAATTCCAGCTTCTACACGTCGACATGGGAGACTTTGAATAAGAACAATAATAATAATAATATTCAACCAAAAATAAAAGCTCAAACTCGACGACAAAATCGATGAAAAATTTCCAAGTTGTTGAGTCGTCGTTGGTCGCGTAAAAATGGTAAAGCAATTTCAATTACCCCCTTTTTAATCCTAATCGTTATCTTAATTAAACCATAAATTTCCTCTTCGACGATAACGAGGCTCGTGCGAAAAAGAAGTCAACCCACTCACCGACTTGAAAAGTCGCCATTCCAAACCAATGAGAAAAAAAGAAATAAGAAGAAATAAACGAATCAAAATTGTTCGTTTCGACGCCATTCTGTGTTTTTATCTAAGAAAAAGAGATAAGGAAAAGAGTTATAGACGAAGAAAAAAAGGGATTTTTATCCCATTCTCCCAAAGATTTTTATCATCCCCGAGAAAATAAACGATTTGAAAAAAAAAATAATAATAGTGGGAGAAGCGATAAGGAAAACCAAAGGGATTAAGCAATTTTGCCAATTCGAAAAGAAAATTACTAAAACGAGGCACGATTGTTAAGGGGGAACTCCATTTTTAAAAGTTCAACCCTCATTGATCGATTCAACTCTTTTTCTTTTTATTATTATGTAATGAAAAAATTTAACACAATATGGACTCGGATTAAACGAATTCGCACACAAAGGGTACTTAAACATCTTATGAATTTATTTTATTGCCATGTTTGTTCGTCAATCTTCTTTCGTAGGCAGGCAGTAGCAGCAGCAGCAGCAGCAACTTCGGAACAAGGGTGACGACAAGACTCAAAAGTGAAACAAATAAAATGGCAGCCACAAAATGCTTTTATTCGAGTCATGAACCCTTTGGTGGCAAATGGCGTCAAAAAGGATGGATTTTTCTTTTCATTGAGCGAAAAATTGGGAAGTGGTAAAACGACTTAATTAACCCTTTTTCGTCCTTTATGACGTTGGACTTTTCCCAACAGATGACGACGTCTCGAGTCATAACCTTCCACTCATTACCACTCGTACACATTTTCTCAAATTGACGACCATCTTGGAATTAAGAATGAAAATTAATTGGGAGAAAACATTAAACGAAGGGTTAAATTTTAAACACTCCCGCAAGATAATTCTTCTTCCACGTGGAAAAAGCGCAAGTTCCAAAACAAACTTCCGGTTGAAGGAAGACAATTTCGGACAACGTGGCATTTCCGCCTATACGGTTTTCGATCGAATCAAAGAGTTAATGAAATCAACTGATCGGCAACATCGACACCGAGTGTCGTTTGAGAGATCTTCGCGTGACCACTCGAGTCACGCGACGGAACGGTTATTCGGACAAGTTTTTATTTATTTTTTATTTTATTTTAAACAGTCCTCAAGGACCAACTTCATGCACCATGAATAATATAACTATACAAACATATGAAATAAAATTGCAATATTCCTAAAATGAACTACAGGTTCGCAACATAAGTTACACTTTTTTGGTCATTTCGTTAAAGAATGTTTTGAAATTCTAAAAAATAAACTTGAAGGTGCGATGATTCTAATCGTTAAAGAGTAGACGCTCGGTTCATCGTTACCAACTAAGCTAATAACTAGTGAGTGGTTCAATGGCCAATCAGGTGACGCATCGATGAATTGACAACGTTATCGATCGGGCGCTAATAAAGTCATCGAAACGCTTCAACGAACCCTGTTAGTTTCGAAATGTCCATCATGACGAACGAGTCCAAAAAACAAACTGGGTATAAAAATCAATGACCACCACTGCTTGAAAACAAACAACTCCGAGTTGGAGTGGCGTATAGGCTCGTGCAATTACAACGCTAAAGGTCCATCGTGTCTTTAAAAAGCTTGACGACGATAACCCCATCTTCTTGACGACAGAAAAAACCAAAAACCCACCCCACTTGAAGTGGTTGGTTGAATCAGCTCCAACCCTACTCGTCGAGTGTTGTCATCGATCAAACATGGAGAACATGTTGGCGCGAGATGATAAGCCAACAAAAGTGACCTTTCAACCCTTTAAGGTCGCGACCACTGACTTAACAACTTCTCGTGAACAACAACAAGATGAGCAAACAAAACGCCATCTTCAAGTTGAGCGAAACATCTTGATAAGGGGAACTAAGCTTCCCATCTCACCAGCCCATCTCGTTAGACTGGGAGTAAAACAACGCACGAGGAGATGGAAAAGAGAACAGCCAGCCTCCTTGTAGTGCCGTTCCTATTATCCCGATAGGCAAGGTAGATAAAAGGAATGAGTTGCACGTGGCGTTAAGGTTTTCGTGTCCCCGTCGGCTTTGGCCAATCCCCCAGGTTCAAGTTTTCTGCGCGGGATACTTTTAAGTCATAAACATACAACAGCGAATACCATTTTTCCGTTATGTTAATGTTGGAGAGCTTTTCGTTTGGCCCTCACGTTCACGCGAACTGAAACTTGAACTCTGACCATAGTCATCTATCACGGAGATTTGTGGGACAAGAAATTGAAAAGCATCCAATGTAAAAATAAAGAGTAGGCCTATACTAGTAATAATAGAGGCTCACAAAAAATATCTCAACTGCACGTGACCGTGTTTAATCCACGTACAGGCATCGAACATCACATGACTTATGTTTGAAACTCGCGTTACGGACGAACGAATGAAAACAAGCGTCGGTTCGCGTGCGACGATAAACGTGCAAAAAAGTTAATTCAAACTTCCCGCTTAAACGATTGATGACGTCGTTCTTATAGCGCATCTCCAACCAATCCGTTAGGTTACATTTTATTGCATTTACAAAATCCAACTAATGGAAACGTCAGGAATAATAGAAAGAGTTGTTTCGCAATGCATTATTTCAAGATGAAGGGAAATGATAGTAAAGAAGTGCTAAAGAACAGTACCAGTATGGTTACAAGTGTAGTTAAGTTCGCACTCGTGGCATGACCACTAACATGAAATCGCTACCAACGCTTGGTAGAGAATCTATTACTATTTCTTCATTGGTCAGTTCGGACAGGTATCACAGCCAATGAACAAACTTTTTTTGATCACATGTCAAAACATTCAAACCAAGGACACATGCTGTTGACCTGTGCTTCTTTAGTAAGTGTACATGGTGTACAATACTTGAGACTTTAATAATATAATCAGATTAAAATAAAAAGGAAATTAGTAAACAACTAAAAAT
>JAQIWH010006647.1:0-12556 GCA_034695005.1 Cryptops parisi
ACAATAAAGCGCTTTTAATTGTTTGTAATTATTAAAAATATCGGTTAGTCGAGTATTCGTAAGTGAACCAAGCAAAAATGACGTAAAAGCTCCCCCCGATTGTTGGTTGTACGCAGTGACGTGTATAGCAGAAAAGCCAAACTAGACAGCAACGCTTTTCAAAGAGCTTCAATGGAAATACAAATTAAAAGAATTTTTAATAAAATAATCATCTGAAAAATAAACTAACGTTCACGTGAACAGTAGTTTGAAATAAATTCAATAGGTTGGTCATATTTTAATTATTCTACATTCCTTAACAGTCTGCAATCTAAATAAACTGGACAGCTTTTACGGACTACCTGACATCGCATGAAAAAACAAGAAACACCAAAAAAAAAAAAAAAATTTTGAAAACAAAAAATTTTTGAATTATTCAATTATCATCGCTGTTTTAAACAAAAAAGTTAAAAAAAGTCACACGTGGACGGGCCATGACGTCCCTGTGATGACTCTGACGTCATCACTCGTTCTTAATAAATAAAGGTTTCCATTAACTAGGCCTGCTTATTTTAAAAAAATGTCTTCAATTTGACGGATTCAAAACTTAATATAATAATCTGCAAAACATTCAAAGACGGTCAAGTAGTTCGTAATCAAGACAGTAAAGAATAAACGTCATTTAGAGCAAAATAAAGTTTGTGTATAATATTGAACATTTTAAATTAAATAATGCGAAATTTGATTGCATACATAAATTGCCTTCACTTTAAACACAGATTACACACTCACATTCTAAATGCAAGTAAATACTAACATTTCCCAATTCTTGTTGTTGACTTATCTCTTGTTATACACTATTTTTTAAAGAGATATTTTTGTCCCTTTGTGACGCATATGAAATAAATAAATAAAAATACTGTATTTAAAATTATGATTTACCATTATCAATGCTGACATAAAAGGTAATGCAACAAATAAGTTTAAGATAACATGATTTTATATCGTGGAATGTTTACCAAAAATGAAATTTTTTTAGTAATATTAAATAAATCATTACAATTACTCTATAATCTAAATATTTTCCCGTTAATTATTGACGGGTATTTCATCTGATATACATACAGTACGGTATATATGTTACTAGCAACGTATATACTTCAACCATCGTATACAATTCTTAGGCATTGTATACAATGGTTAAACTAGATACATTGCCTGTAACATATACAACATTTTATGAAAACTACACATCTTTTTTCCTGTGAAATTTACTGTTAATCGTATAAATATTACGTAGTAAACAATAAACTCATGTACAACAATTGTTTAAAAAAAATCCTCATATTTGCTTTCAATAATAAAGAAATCTTGTTTGTTTTTCATATACAAAAAGATTAAAATCCTTTTATTTTCGAACTGCCAAAATTGCCAACATCAGTAATGGACCTAAGTCCAGCGACGTCCAAACCAAAAACAACGACAAGAGTAACGAGCTTTTGGAATGCGCTCAGAGAACTTCGATCTCATAACCTGTTTTGCGATGGCATTCTTCACTGCGACGATGGAACAAAATTTTATGTCCATCAATTGATTCTTGCCATCATAAGTCCATACTTTCGAATACTATTTCTCAGAGAACCAGGAGGCCATGACATCAAAGAAGTGAAAATTCACGACATGCCGTCGCACATTCTTGCTACCATCATCACGTTTGCCTACACCCACGAACAGGTCGTGAACGCAGATAACGTTGAAAAACTCATGCCAGCAGCAGATTACTTTCAGGTACTTGTCAAATGTTTTTTAACTACAAGTCAAAGACATCACAACCACGACGGTAATGTCATTCTTCAAGACTATAAATGTGATACGTGCAAATAAATGTATGAATAAAACTCGATGTATTCACAGATCGTCACGTTGATTCACCAGTGTTGTACGTTCTTGGAATCCGACCTGAATTCAGATAACTGCATCGGCATTCTTTTGTTTGCAAAAAACTACTCTTTCCAAGAACTTGAAACCAGTTCCAAGTCGTTTGTTTTGCGCAATTTTCCAACTGTGGCAAATTGCAACCCCGAACTATTACAACTTCCACTAAAAGAATTCCTAGAACTACTCGTTGATGATGAACTAAATATCATAAGTGAAATTGTAAGCTGAAGAAAATCGGATATTTGAAGGGTTTCAAGCAATAGAATGAAACGCCACACTTTTAATCAAAAAATGACATTTTAACATCAACTGTCCCTCAGCTTCTTACTTTACCACTTTCTAGGCTTTCCAGAAAATGGCAGAATAATATAGAAAATCACCATGTTTGCCCAGTAAGGTACTCTAAGGAGTTTCTCACTAGAAAAACTGCTCTCCTGAACTGTTTAAAAAAATGTGGCTTACCATAATATTGTCCGAAGCCTTTCATCTAATTTCGATTTTCTGAGGAAGTGAAGACTGTGAATTCATTGAGCACAGGAGATTTTTGAAATCATCGAAAAATGGTTAGAATACAACGCAGTAACGAGAAGAGAGCATGTCCCTGACTTATTGAGCACGGTCCGATTCAGATATATTCCTCCAAAAATGTTTAAACAGAGAATCAAAAATTCACTATTTGTCAGAGAATGCGAAAATTGCAATTCTATTTTAAACGATGCGGCTGCAGCAATATATGAAGACGAGGTACGACTCATGAACACCAAGTACAAAAGTAACATCACGATTTCTGACAAATATCTTTTTTAGATTGACGTGACAAATCCCTACACAAGACCTCGAGTTCCTAGTGACATTCTGTTTGCTATCGGTGGATGGACTAGTGGTAGACCCACTAATATCATCGAGACGTATGATTTCTACACCGACCGTTGGTTTCTGTCAGCCAACACTGAGAATTCTCCCAGAGCCTATCACGGTTTAGCAGTTGTTGAAGGGTTAATCTACGTAATTGGTGGTTTCGATGGCAATGATTATTTCAACACTGTGATATGTTTCGATCCGCTCACCAAGATATGGATGGGCAGAGCAGGCATGTATAGGCCTCGGGGTTACGTCGGTGTCTGTGTTCTAGGTACAGTATATCATTTATATGCAAAAAAAATACTATAGAATCCCGTTATTATGATCACTTCGGGACTAATGCTTTTTGGTAACAATAACCGGCTGATAATCCACATGTGGATGGAAATACAGTGGAACCCGGTTATTATTATAATCACAAATAATGCGACTATTGTTATCATTACCAAAACATAGTTTATTGTTTTATATTCATTGTTTAATGTTATCAGTTGGTTATTATTATTATCAAAAAAGCTAGTATTAAAGTGATTACAATAACCGGATTATATTGTACATTAAACAGTGTTTTGAGACCGACTGATTATTCATTAATTTTTATATATTTTATTTTTATTTATGTTATTATAACAACAATAGCCGACTGATAACATTATCCATGATTATAATAACCGGATTCCACTGCATACATTACTCTTTATATGCGTGTTGTCATATACAGATATACTGTATGTACAATGCAAAAAATGTCATTTTTTATGTCTATGTTTCAATTTATGCAAGTTTTGATTAATGCAAATTTCGATATATGCTAATTTCGATTTATGAGAATTTAAATTTATGCCATCGTTGAGTAATCAATATTTGATTCATACAAGTTTTGAGTAATTCCATTTTTGATTTCTGCAATTTTTTGATTCATTTATGCGATGTATCTAAATTGGGCTTATGCAGTTTTTGATACATTTGACTATACACTATATTCTCATAAAAGACCGTAGATGGCATCATAATACGTTTAATTCCCAGCTTGCTTACAAACTCACTAACATGTAAACTCACAAGTGATGCTAATATAAAGAGTATCTCTTCACAGGCAACAATATCTATGCTATAGGAGGAGAGGATGCTAACACTAGAATGAATTCTGCTGAACGATATGATCCATCTATCAACCAATGGACATTAATAGAGTCAATGCATGAATATAGAAGCGACGCCAGTGCGGCAGTTCTAGATAGTATGTAAAAGTATAGTTTTCCATTTCTTATTCGGTCGTTCATTAATGAACTTTGACGCTAACACTCAGTAGTTATTAGAAATAGACATGTTAAACCAGGGTGAAAATTGTACATTGAAATTTACGAAAACATTTTCTTGTATAAATTCAGATGAAGTGTATATATCAGGTGGTATCGGTGGAGATGAAGCACTTAATTCCGTAGAAAGATTCGATCCCAACGTTGGCCAATGGACGTTTGTGTGTAATATGCTAAGTCCTCGTAGCGGTGCCAGACTCGTTAGTAATCATGGTTATTTATATGCTCTTGGCGGATTCAATAGATTTAGTCGCCTATCTTCCGGTAAAGTGTAATCGTATATTCTATTTTTCAAAATTTACACCAATTGTCAAGAAAATCTTTAAAACATTCATGGTTGCTCTATGCGATCTCTGCACAGGTGAGAAATACGACCTTATTCTAAACAGATGGACACCTATACGAAACATGCTTTCAGCCAGAAGTAATTTTGGTGCTGAGGTTCTAAATGATGCAATTTACGTCATGGGCGGTTTTAACGGTAAACCGATAATTTGGAAAAAATTAAAAAAAATAATATTATTACATGAAACCAAATTCGTAATAGGTTCAACTACCGTTGCCACTGCCGAATTATACGACGTTGACATCAACGAATGGTTTTCTGTCAACTGCATGAACTTGAAACGAAGTGCTTTAAGTGCGTGCGTAGTGAAACAACTCAAAAACTCTTCCGAGTATTCCTATCTTTCCCAAATAACGATTGATCACACAGAACTTGAAAATAATGACAATAATGAAAATAATGAGCTATATTTTCCTGACTATAATTATAACTTTCATAATTATCCAGAATAACGGCACAAATACAAAAACACAAGTTACAAAGATGCTATAAAAATACACAAAATCGAGTATCAAATATGTAATACCAATCGTATAACAGATCAGGAAATTCTCACCATCAAAGCCAGACAGCAATACGAGGTCAATTATAAAAAAGTAACATACCAAAAATAAAACAAATAGTGAACAAGGTTTAGGTGATAACATAAGTGGACAAATAAGAAAATGGATGCGCAATGGATGCACACAGAGCAATTAGAATCACTGTGGTTACATTTTTTAAACTTTTTCATCCTGGAACAGTTGAAAATATTCTTTCGAGTTGAAAAAAAAAGGATCATGAAGACAATTAATAATAAAACAATTTTAGATCTGATCAAATAAAATTCATTTTCATGAATATACTATGAATGTTAAATATGAATATACAATGAAACTGGTGACTTAAAAAGGGTGACTAATAGTCTTTGAGGGGATGTAATTTGATTTATTGCAAACCAAGGGTCCAATACACAAAAAAACAAAAAACCTAATAAAGAAACAAATACACCAAGAGTTGAACTTATTTATCGAATAAATTGGACCAATTAAATCAATAAAACATACGTCTTCAAAATCTTATTACCATGCGATAGTGGATTTCAATTTTGTAACATCCTGACATACAGCCAACCTTCTAATGCGGAACGGCAGGCCATTCCACATACCAAATGAGTTAACTGGAAAACGATTGGCCACCTCATTATTCAAATACTGTGGCATTACAAATTTAAAATTATTAGCCTCACGGCTAAAATAAGACCTATTAAAGTATGTGATATAATGATGCAACGGGTGTTTAACATTCACTATAAAGCGAATAATTTCGCGTAACCGATATACAATTAATTGCTTCATAGTCATTATCCTTAAGACCCTACACTTCTGTGAAATCAAAGTGTACGGTGTTCAACCGAAAAGTCCTTTGAGCAAATTATTGAAGGCAACACTCAATCTTTATATACGGAAAGATCGAGCATCTGCCCATTGCAGTATTCCATATGTCACAATAGAAGTGATCTTTGAAACAACAGTTCCTTTTTTTCTTTATTCGATAAAGTCTTTTAAACGTTTAAGCAAGAAATACTTCCTATTCAATCTGGCTATCAATGACTCAATTTGACCCCCAAAAGTTAAGTTGGAATAAAAATTAATACCCAATATCGAGATCATATTTTCAGAAATAGATGATCTCTGAATATTCATTATTTTAGTTTTCATGCCATTTATATGCATGTCATGTTCCGCATACCAATTGCTGATAACCTCTACATCACTCTTCACGAGATAGTCTGCTATGTGCTGTTTAAATGGCGAGTACTGGAACAGCAAAAAATTGTTCTCTACATATGAAAAAAACTGGGCATTCAATTGAAGATCAAAAATATCATTAGCAACTATTGCATAAAGAAGAGTTGTCATCTCTGAGCCCTGAATAACCACAGTAAAGGAAGAAGTTCTACTCGTTTCATGATCCGCAATCTGAAAATATCTATCACGCATGTAGTCATTCAGAAGTGAAATACACATATCTGGTAGTCCCAATTTCACAACCGTTTGCAAGATTAAATGGCTCGGTATCGAATCAAAAGCCTTAGAAATGTCAAGAACCACAACAATGCAATGTAATTTTTTTTTGACCTAGCCATAACAATACGATCATATACAACCTGAGTCAGAAAATGAGCAGACTTATCCGGGGTTACCCCGTAAACGTTTTTAGGTACAGTCTGAATCAATAGTTTTCTAACTTCATCAAAGAAAAAATCTGTCCGCCAATTCACTTAAATATGGCCAAGAAGCCACAGGACGAAAAGAGGTAAGCAGTTCATGGTTACCACCTCTATAGAGTGGTTTAATGGATGCTATCTTCCACTGACGAAAATAATGACCCGTGTTATAAATCAACGTGAAAAGATCCATAATGGGTTGTTTCAAAATGTAGTCCAAACAGTCTTATTGAAAATATCACATAGATAACTTGAGAACCCCTTTGTTTTTTCAATGGCACTCTTTAATTGTTCATTAATTTCTAACTTGCACGTTTCAAACAATGGGTTTCCAATATGCACAGAATAGAAAAAAAGGTTTTTAGTATCCCTCGGGTGGTTACACCATTTTAGATATTCATCCCATTTATCTGGTGGTAATTGAATAGGATTATTATCGCACATGGTCTTTGTTATTTGCCATAAATGTGGCACGCTAGTTGTGCTAACAAACATATTCCTTTTTGCATTTCGAATTACTTTCTTGTAATTCTTATTAATCAATTTCATCTTAATATAATTATCATTAGTCTTATCATAATACCACTGATTATAGGCCTCAGTTTTTTGTCTAAACATGTCAGCCGTCTCATTGTTCCACCATCGCCTGGTCGATCTAAAATTAACATTATGTCTGCTACTTTCAACAAGTTTTAACCCAAAAGGGTATAAAGCATCATGGACTTCCATGGAAAGCTTGTTAATATACTCTTCAATATTAACACAAAGTTAACATTCTAAATCTTTGGTCTCAACTAAATTAATGTTAATACGTGACCAATCAAGGGATGTCAAATTCCATTTTGTAGCCCTTTGATAATTTTTAACAGAGTTAAACCTATCAAGAGCCTTAATTATAAAAATCTTTAAAATAATATTATAAATAAAATGGTCTGCACATGAAATACTAAAACACGGACTGGTAGTCAGGATACGACCAGAAACAAACATTACATCAATAATGTTTGCACTGTGCTCTGACACTCTAGTTGGTGTGTTAATGCGTAGTGTACACTCAAGTCCCAACATGGTCAACATGCTATTATTTTTTATTAACTGAAGATAAATTAAACGGAACATTAAAATCGCCGATAATGCAATTTAACTCATTGGCATCAAGATAAGTTCGACACCAAGTCAATACTTCTTCAACCCGGACGTACATGTAAGTAGGTCTATAAATTAATGTTACTCTAAACAGTGAGGCATTTTCATAGTCAATGACAAAAAACAAGATTTCCAAGCCATCCTTAACATACGTTCTAATATCAGAATATTTAACAGTTTATAATGTACATCATAACACCACCACCTCTCGAGAGAGTATCTGTTCGAGAGATATAATAGCCAGGGACTGACACCAAATCACTATAAATTTTATCAGAGTCATGTCTCTGTTACCACACACAAAATCGGTTGATATCTGTCCATTACGTGAATGACATTATCAATCTTCTTGAAAATGGACTGGGCATTGAAATTTAGAATAAGTACACCAACAGTACGCCTAGTTGTGTCATTAACCAGTTGAGCACCACAAGTATATTTTGGCGAAAGAAGTTCTCATTTATTCGCACTACTATTAGCAGTCCTCAGTAAAACTTAATATATATTGTACAACCACCAAGTAAAGAAAAACTGCTGTAATTGAGTTTGGATTGTAATGTTTTTCTACTAAGGCTTAATGCTATTTTAATTTTTTCAACGTAAAAAATAATATAATATTGAATAATTTATCCGTGTACATAGTAGCAATCAAAGTATGACTGATTTTAATTAGTCTGTTAACCAGTCTGTGACAAATTATGTCCTTATTGGCATAATTATTTGTACTCTATTTTCTGAAATGTTTATTTTATTTTTAGGATACATTTTACTATAACTTATTAAATTGCATTCACCACTTTTCAATAAAAACTGGTGACGTAATTTCAAGTGTGACGTACTGACTGTTCATGTTACTGATCAAAATTGCTTCTGAAAACTATGTTAGCAACGGGCAATAGAAACTCATCCCGATTTGAAAGAGATGTATTGGCTAAAAAACAACATTTAAAACTATTAATTAATTAGTTAGTGTAGTTAGTATTTCTAAAAACATTGCTTGAAAAACAGTTTCACAAAATAGTAAAATTAGCCTCCCCTCAAATGGTTTTGACGTCACCAATGAACTACCTACCAACAGAACAATGTTTGGTCAAATTAACTACAAAAGCTACATTTTTATACTCTTTATATTAGCTTAATCTGTGAGTTTGTGAGTGAGTGAGCTGGGAATTGAACGTATACTGCCATCTACAGTTGTTTATGAGAATGTACTATTAAGTACATTTTCATAATCCAATGATCATCCAATCATTCTCATAGTCCATTCAAATTATTCAATCATTCTCATAGTCCAATGTACAAAAAAAAAACACATTAAACAAGAATCGCTTAAACATAAATCATAAACCACATAAGTCCAATGTAAAAAAAATCGCATATATAAATAAATAAATTGCAGAAATCAAAAATAGAATTACTGTACTAAAAACACGCATAAATTGAAAATCGCTATTACTCAGATTGCATAAGTTTTGATTCGCATAAATTGAATTTCGCATAAATTGAAACAGTCAAAAATATTTTTTTTGCATTGTGTATTTAACTTACATACAGTATATCTATATATAATAAAAGGCTATAAACAGTATGTTTAAAAACAGTACTTTTAATATAGGCCTACTTGTCTTACGTTATTTTGTAGGAATCTATTTTTTCACATATACTTTATGTCTATTTTTTTTGTCTGACCAGATCGAAAATTGTTTTGATTTTTATCGCTCAACTTTATGATAGAACCTTCCGATAGAAAAAATCCGACTAACCGGGACAAATTGGTGAAAATAATGAAAATGTAAGCAATTATAGATGGTAAAAATTTTACGATAATTTTCTAGTTTTATAATAATTTATTTAACAATTTCAATCTATTAACCAGTTGGTACTACATTGGTCATTTTTGTTGAGGATAATTGTGAAAATATTTATTGATAACCGAGAAATCCATCCTATATACAGTTGGTATCTTATATAAACATTTTCTAATATAAGATGTATTCAATAGCTGATACGTACATAAGTGGATAGAATTTCCGTTCCACTGTGATTATCATGTTGTAAGCCACTTCTAGTCGTAACAACCGTAACACAATTTCGAAGAGATAAATGAATTTTTGCTACTTATTATAGGTATTTTTCTTTTAACTTTTGCCAAGTGTTTTGAAATTTTTTCACTAAAACAAATGCATTTTGATTACTATCATACAGTTGATTCGTTGGTCAAAATTCACTTTCATCACAAAATAAAAAGAAAACCAAATTCACATCTACAACAAAGTTCTCAATTTGAACTTGTTTTATTATTCAAAGATCAGTGAGTTTTTGAATGATTTGTATCACACGTCAAATGAACAGCACTAAGAGAGAGAAAAACCAACTATTTAGCATACCATAATTTTTTAAGCTACGTTGGTGGAATTGTTCACATTCATTGTGGTAAGAAGTTGGGTTAACAGAAAACAACAAGGGAATGCCAACCGAGCATGAAACCAAGACTGATATTGTGCAATGACCACAGTCTGTGGTCACCCTATATCCTTTTTAGTACAGTGGTCTACACAGTTGGACAATTCGAAGAAGAAGCCTTCGAGGAAGAAGGCTTCCTCGTTGCTAGTAAATAATGGAATCGATCGAATTACTCGACAAGAAGAAGAAGAAGATGAAAGAGGACCGTCAACGTTCATTCTTCCCTTTCCAATGTATTACACGCCGATAGTCACCGATCGACCGACCACGAAAAGAAAATGACAACTTGGATAGTTCCTTTATTCACCTCGTATTAAAAACAGCAGCTACTTCAGGCATTGCGGAATGAATCGTCTGTTCTAATGTAATACGACCGTCTGGAATACTAAAAACTTCGATAAGATCGATTATTCGTTTAGATCCCTGTCTATAAGCTAAAATTATCCCATTATATCTCGATAGTAAAAAAAAGAGATACAAAAATCAATGTACAGTAGTTTGCAAAGTAAACTGAAAGAAAATTGTGACAATTTTTATTTATTGATTAACGAGAATTCTAGAAATAACCATTGTTGTTAATTGAATCGTTGAATGCAGAAACAAGTCACTTTTTTTGAAATTTTACAGAACAAAACAAAAACTGCATTCCATCTCCAAAACATGAATGTAAGATTTGTGTTTACGTTCAGACTATGTGCTAACTATGTGCATGCACAGTCATTTGTTTATTTCCACATCGGGTTGTGTTGCAAAACGTTGCAAACTTGACTAATGCTTCAGTCAGTGAATAAGTACGTATCATTACAGTATGTGTTTTTCATGCAATGTTTTTATCTAGGGCTGAATAGCCTGCAAGCAGTAGGTACTGTATGCATGTACTTTGTTTCTTTGAATGCAACAAACAATTAAGGTATTGAGCCTGACATATACAAAAAATTAAACTACAGCACAGGTTGCACCTCACTAATCCGGAATCCACTAATCTGGCATCAGCTTTGATGGTTCGGCAATTGTAAAACGATACGTGCAGGTTTTACAGTAAAATTTACAGTGAACACTTCGGTTTATAATTTTTCAATTTACGGTGAATACTTTGAGTTCATAATTGTTAAATTTACAGTAAAAGTGACAGTGAATACTCTAGTTTACCAATTTTTTTAACTTTACAGTTTATTTTGCCATTTTTCTCTAAGCTTCACTGGTTTGGAAAATACGCTAATCCCGCAAATGTTTGGTCTCAGGTTTTCCGGATTAATGAGGTTATGCCTGTATATGTGTTTCTCTCTATATCTATTTCTG
Organism: Cryptops parisi; assembly: GCA_034695005.1. NCBI lineage: Eukaryota > Metazoa > Arthropoda > Chilopoda > Scolopendromorpha > Cryptopidae > Cryptops > Cryptops parisi. The sequence continues at coordinate 11,561 of JAQIWH010006647.1, forward strand.
TCTATAGATAAAATGATCTTTTGACAAGTGAAAATACACTTAGCATACAACGAAAACCACAACCACGTGAGTGTAAACTGTAAACAAAGAAAACAAAGGAAACGATGTCCCTCACCGAGTTACCTACTACTATATATTAATTTATGATATACCCTGAATAGTATGTATAAAATAACTGAGTCTTCTCTTATAGAAATTGTTACACACATTTTTTTATAAACAACTTGTAATAATGTAATTGTTACAATGATTTAATTAGTAATTTATATTTACTATGACTTAATGATGTATAGTCATTAACTTCCGAACTAAAGCTGAAAGCAGATGAGAATTGACACATAAACAAACTTATACATGCAGAACAGCAAAACCTGAACAAAAAATCTTGGTGAATGCAAAAAACGACGTTAAAACAGCTCACTAAAAGTTAACACATATAGAACAAGTACATTAAAAATCCTTTTTAAGCATACTCTTTATAAACTGGCATATAGCGTTTGCAATAATGGTTTTTAATTAACCCAGCATATAAGCAGTGATACTTGATACACTAAAGCACAATAAGGACCCGTGCGATTTTTTTCCGTGCGTGAAAATAAAATACAATTTATTTGCCGTTCGTGTTTTTAAAAAAAATGTTGGTGTCTCACATTTAAAGATTAAAAGATTATTTAAAAAAAAACAAAAAAAAACGAAAAGAAATCGTCCTGACCAGGAATCGAACCCAGGTCAATGGCTCAGAGGGCGGCAATGGTAACCACTCAGACATCATCGAATCTTGCAATACAACGTATTTATGAAGTAGTTATAGTTATGTTGTAAGGCAAAGGGGTCAAATTGACACTTTTGTTTGGTCAATTACAACTCAAATGATATTCCATCATTCAAATTTCTTATTGTCGAGTCATAATAGAAGGTTAATCTACCAATTCCACTAGAATTCAGAATTTTAAATGGCCTATAAATTTTACTAATCGACATTTTTAAAACTTAGCG